>APFE030493941.1:135694-173298 GCA_000404065.3 Pinus taeda | reverse complement strand
TAATAGTAAATAAATAATAACAAAATAATAAACAACAATACTAAAGCTCTAAATAAATATAAATAAAAATAAAAACAAAAAAGCAATAAAAATCAGTAAAGCTATCAAAAATAAAAAACAAAATGAATAAAACAGGAAAACAATAAAGTTGTATGTTGACACATGGATTGTGTGCATGTGGTTCTCCTTCCAATGTTTGCTCTATTTAATAGATGGTGAAGAAGATGAGAGGCATTCCATCATTCTATGATTCCACCATCCATTCTCTTGGGAGAATAGTGTTGTGAGACAAAGAATACCCTAGTAGTAGTACACGGATTGAAGGCTCAGGGGTGGTCAGTTGTAGCAAGGTTTCGTGCAACTGAGCTTACGGTTGGGTGGAGAGTCGTCCCCAAGACTTTGTTTCAGGTAGTAAAATTCAACTACCGTTCAACTAGCATTCCATAGGTAATTTGTCTCTCTTCACTCATATTTTTGTAATTTAATGTTAAGTAGTGGATAAGTTACTTGTTGATTATAAATCGCTTCATTAATCTAATTAATTATGTGTTGTTGTTTCGGGGTTGTTACATTGTCTATCTAAAAAGAGTTTCTTACTTTCAGAGAAAGGGATTTCAACATTTGTACTCTATTATTACAGAGGAAGAGACAAGGGTGAGTTGGGTCGAGAGCACGCTTAATAGTCCCTACCTTCGGCATCGGAGGGGCTATAGTGATTGATAGGAATTGATGTAGTATTAAATTTCTTTTCCCAACTCATATATTTAATGCTTTATTCGATGTTTCAAAAAAAAAAATCAGCCAAAAAACATTTATCCAAAGTTTCAGTTTGGACCTCTTATTGTCGAGGAGACTTTGATTTTCATAAAACTTAGGATAACTAGTTTAAAATTTCAATTCCATCATAATTTAATGTTATTTTTGAGTTAGCATTACTTCAAAATGCTATATATATAAGTTTAAATGCTATATATAAGTTTCAATGCTTGTTATATATAAGTTTCATTGTTGGATTAAATCTTATATAAGTTTAGCTAGCTTGTTCATCTAATGTATAAGGCAACATTTGCAACAACTACACTTGCATTTTTCATGCATTTTTCCACAAATGAAACTCACTAACACCACCACATTTGGGCTTTGGTATTCCTTGTTGGGCATTTCGCTCCCCATGTTTGCCTGTTCTCCCCATGTTTGCATGTTTGTGGATACCATGTTTCCCTATTCGTGGATACCAAAGAAACCCGATAAAGCAGTCTTGTCTTTTTAGAAGGTCCTTTGCAAACACAAAATCAGACAAAGGTGAAGAGTTCAAAGAAAAATCAGACATGGTTGTTGCTATCTGCAAAATGCATTTAAATCAAAACATATTGTATGGTAAGCTTTATTATACACTATATATTCTTATTATATAATATTTATAGAGAATTTGATGTTATTTCTCCATTTATTATTTTGATTCCCCTGGTATGAAAGATATTTTTCTCCTATTACTTGCATAAATAAAAAAATAGTTCTTCACAGACTATGTTTTTATCCTATATTTTCCATGCTCGTTTATAAAAAATACTTTTCCCTGCTAGTTTATAAAAAACAATCCCCATGTGCTAGCTTATAAAAAAAGTTCCCCACTATTTTTTTAGATACCAGATTCTCAGTTATTATAGTATAATACTAGATACTAGATTAACAAAAACAACTCCGCCTACTAACATATAAATTAGAGACCATATTACTAGTTATTATAGTATAAGACTAGAGACCAAATTACCAATTATTATAGTTTCGTATATGTACCTTTGATAAATCCAGAGCCAGAATAAAAGGTAGTCGCTATAGCAGATTCATATCCAAAACAACTTATAATGAAAGTTTTGCAAAGAAACAAAGTTTAGTTTGCATTACACTTTTCAAAATAATAAAACGTTTTCCAAAGAAAATGTGCACAAAAGGGATAAAGAGTTTTTTCATAGTTAAAAATAAAACTTACAATTTAATTCATTGTTTCTAGCATGTACGTATTTTTTGGACAAATTTAAACCTACAATTTTATTTTCAATGATTTCATGTTTAAACCTAAATTACAATTTTAGCATGTATTTATTTTTTGGACATATCAAAAATAAAACTGTTGATTTAAATTTTGTTACAAGTTTAAAGCATATATCACTAAAAAGTAATGCATATCATGTTTTACCACGTGTTAAAATAGAAAGAAGTAATTTCTCATCTCTCCTACAAAAGAAAATGCTTCTTACTTGAGGAAAACACTTGAAATTCAATCAAGCAATCAAAAAATGATCATTGTGCGAAAAGATCTTATCTGGTTATTGTGATTAACAGGCAGAGAGGGAAATCATGTGGTCGAATGTTCGGTAGGAGTAGTGGAGGTGCAACTCTCATTCTGCATAACATCAAGATAGAGAGAGGGGCCTGGGAAGTTGGTCTATGCCTCGGTTCCCTTCATATTTCTGGTTGCTTCATCATATGCACTCCCTGCCTCTTCACTAGTATCAAATGTATCCAACCACCCGCATCCCCATGGTCTCTTTCTCACACCTCTGTAACTCACATCCTTGGTACCTAGAAATATGTAGGAGTCATTGAGTAGGTGGCTAAGGATGGCATGCAAAAAATGAAACTTAGGCATTCAATTTTTTAAGTCAACAAGTGTAAAGTGAAACAAACACATGGAATTGAGTGTTGAAATCACATTGAGAACATGGCAGTTCCTAATAGTACAACTACCCCAACAAATTAGCACATTTTTAACTCACTCGGTAATTAAACTGAATGAGTGGCATTATGTATCGCTATATTAATATTATTATTGACTAGTAATAAAATGTGTAATGGTTTATTATTATTATTATTGACTAGTAATAAAATGTGAAATGATGTATAGTTCACTCGGTAATTAAAATAAATCTCTCACTAATCTTTTCATTATGTATAACTTTATTATTATTGACTAAAATGGTGTATACTTTACTCAATTATTAAAAATCTATTATTAAAACTCTTAATACTAAAGCTATCTCAACAAATTAACGCATTTTTAAACCACTTAGTAATTAAATTGAATTTCTAGCTAATATTTTGATTCCACATAGCTCTTTTTATTATTGGTTACTAGTAATAAAATGTGAAATGATCTATATTTATGATCAATTATTAAAGTTCTAATTGATTCTTTATTTATCTTAATTCTTTTCCAAAACTCTAATTAAATTTTTATTTATATTTAGCTTTTATGTATTGCTTGTCTGCAGAGTCTTGGAAAGATGGACATTGTGTGGCTCTATTAAGGCACTCTTTGATGTGAAGCCACTCTCTGCCCCAATCGGAATGATATATTAGACATGACTAAAATGTAGTCTTGCCAAACTTACAAAAAAAAACTTCATTATTCTTCTATCTTTATTTGACTTTTATCCATTTATTATGGAATAAGCCAAAAAAATATTAACTATTAATAAAGCAAGACAGTTTTCCAACTATTCTCAATTATTAAAACCCCACTTAATATTTTCTTTATTTATATAATTTTTATCATTTCAGTTAACTCTTGATTATGGACGACCATAACTAAGAATAATAAATAGATACAAAATTATATAAATTAATTATAAATTGTTTATAAATTCATAAACAAGATTTATATAAATAATAAATAGAAAAATTATGCATATATTTCATCTTTTTTATCATCCTTTTAAATATCATAGCCCCAATTTCTATTAACCGATAAATATGTTTCAATCTTATCCAGCAAAATTAACAGAATGCTGCTTTCAACTCTCATAGCCCCTATTTTTATTAATCCATAAATATGTTTCAATCTTATCAAGCAAAAGTAATATTTGTTTCTCTAACGGAAGGGACTCCCGGCAGCATGCAGTCCTTTCAACTCTCATAGCCCCTGCTTTTATTAACCCGTAAATATGTCTCATCTTATCAAGCAAAAGTAATATTTGTTTATCTGACAGAAGAGACTCCCGGCAGCATGCAGTCCTCCTTAAAATAGACCTTCAGATTGTGGCACAATTGAATCAGGGTGGTACACCTCCCACCGATAAGGGATGTTAGCTTAATAGGAATGAAGTTCACCATACGTTGCTTACGGTGGGGTATTTTTGTCAGTCCATTATGTTTTTTACATCCGCGATGATTTCTTGTTTAGATAGCAATCTTCCAATTCACAAATTCATACCTAGCATTTTAAGTTCACAATCTCATGATCAGTGATGACATTTTTAAATGTGTCTAAAAATAAAAGATGGTGTGGTGGATAATTGTTGCTGGATGCAGAAGAGGGGGAGTGCAGAGAATGGTGATTTCTCCACACCTCCGCATTTACTCTCTGTAAGTATTCATTTGTTGATTGCAATGGAGCTAGAGGGCAAAGATTCTGTTGATCTTGGTTCTTGAATGCTCGTATTGAATGCCGACGTCTATTTGAGGGGCAATTAGGAGTCCTGGCATTAATTTTGGCTTGTTTATAAAAACCATAAATCCACAAGAGCGAAGACGATTGTAGAAGCGAGGCTCATCATGATTTTTTGTTTGGGTACCGTAATGGTATTATTGGATCCCTTCATGGATTGACAATCTAGCTTAGCTTTCATAAGATTGTTAAAATTTTCCTATACCTTGCAAGGAACATGGGATCGAGCCACATGATTTTTATCGGTGTTATCAGATTTTGGGTGTTGGCATTGACTATAATATCTCTATGGGGCTCATATACTTCTTAAATGGCTGAGGCATATATTTCTGGAATCAAGCCATTGCTCATTGGCATAGTCCCTGCCCCGTATGGAAAAATACACTAGAGATGGGTTTGTTTGGGCAAATGGACCACGAATGAAACCGGATTATCACTGGCATGAAACATCTTGGTATTTGCCGAGAGGGGATTCATGACAACCTTATGTGGACATGGAAGATGAAATCAAACGGGATTCATGACAACCTTATGTGGACAAGGAAGATGAAATTTGAGAATATCATTGTTGCTAATACGTATTTATCTCTTCGTATCAACGATGTTCGGTATGGGTAGCATCATGTCTTATATGCCTTTTCGAGGACCAAAATTCCAAACAAAATCATTCTCTTCTCATGGTTGGTCTTCTATAACAAAAATCTCACATGGGAAAATTTGCAGAAGAGGCAGTGGCACGGGCCTAGTATTTGTGATATATGAAAATTGGATGAGGAGAGCAACACTCACATATTTCTCCAGTGTCATCATACGGTTCAGGGAAAAAACTATCTTCTCATATTGGTTTTCTTTATATACAACATGATTGCATTATGGAATGTATGAAATTGTGGAGCACTTAGAAGATTATATGGAGAACCATTCCTCTTTTACTTTTCTGGACTATATGGAAATGGAGAAATAAGTGCATCTTTTAGAATTCCATAGAAGATTTCTATATGGTATTTGAAAGAACTATAACAAATCTATCCATGCTCACCCCTCATGACTCATACTCCAAAAAGTCTCAACACAAGCATAACAGAGTTCATATGGAATATCCAATGGATTTTTTTTATGGTGTTGCGCAAAGGAATAATTGTGGTTGTGGATTTTGGATTGCCATTTCAAATTATTTGTCATACATGATTCATTGGGATGGGGGAAGTGGAACCAATACCAAGGCAGAAGCAATGGCCTTATGGGGCCTTTTATGGTTCAACAATTTCCTTGGTATCCCTGCGATTCACATTTACGGGGATTCCAAGATTATCATACATCAGTTAAAGGACAGTGCAAATATCAACAATCCTTTGCTACTTGGATGGCTGGGGAGAATTGGTCTTCTATGGAATCAACTCAACAATTATGCACATTGGAAGATAACAGAACAAGAAAGCTGATGAACTTTCAAAGAGGGAGCTACTGGGTAATTTTGGTAATATGCACATGGAAATAACTTGGAGTCACAATGTTTTAGATATTGGAAAATTTCCATTTCCTAGTAACTTCTATATCCCTTCATTTTTTGTATATATCTTACATGTCTATTAGTGCAATATCTGTCAGTTTTCTTACATGGACGGATGGAAAAGCTGCTTGCCCACTTGCACGGATAGATAAAATGGAGAAATATCTGATAATCCATGTACATACTTTTCTCGACATGCTCTGTTGTTAACACTTATGTCTACTTTTTTTTATTCTTAACAGCAGTGGACCTATGGACTATTCATTTTGTGTTAGGCACGCTGTAATATTTCTGGATGGGAAGCATGATATGCTAACCGAGATGGACTTTAGGATGTAATGGATTTGGCGGATGATGATTAAATCTTGTATATTGATCCTATGATATAATATAATATGATTTTTTCGTACTGAAAAGAAACCAAGCTCATCATTTCGTAACTTAAACAACTTCGTTAAGGATAAGACAAAGAAAGCAACAACCCAATCGTAGAATGAAACCTAGTGCCTAGTAATGTTGAGAATAACTTTGATAATGAAATAATTTATCAAGCACATCATCTAAATTTACCGCTGTACATAGCCATACATCTCTGAATTATAGGAAAATTGTAGGTAGCCATGCCTTTCTGAATTATAGGAAAACTATCTTATTTAATTTGAAATCTATTTTTGTGCAGATAAATCCACTTTTCTTGCATCTGATGTCGAGAGTCATCGTGACTTGGTTAATTAGAATTTTCTAATTCAATGATCTACCAGTAAATTCAATTATTGAATCGGTTAATAGCCCCATGAATAGTAACATCGCTGAGATTCCCATGTTAGATTGACTTTGCAATGCCTACTCAATATTATCAAATATTAAACTAGCACTTGCCGATCCTGCCTAGCCACACATGGCCCCAACTCTGTAATTTTATCTACCTATAAAGCAGTGGACCAATAGCCCGTACTTATTAACGAAATCTGTACCTAACTCACAGTAGTGTTTTAGTGCCAGACTATGTTGGCAAGCAAAAAACAAAAGGGCCAAGTGAGATTCTATATGGTATGTTTGTATTCTTACCGCGGGTGATTGATATCATGATTTGTACAGGAGGGCATTGTAGAGGTGAGGAAAACTCGCCATTCTCCGCACTCCTGCACTCGAATCAAAACACTCCTACACAATTGAAGAACAAGGGTGCAAATACAACATTATAGTAAAAATGATTATAATAGCTGCGAGGATATGAAGGATGAGCCGATAAAAACTCCTTTGGAAGGAAAAGTTCTCAGTTGTGCTGAAATTCCCTCCGTTTATCCTATGGGGCAAATACTATGTTGAATCTAAAATTATAGGTAAGTTATTTCAGTGTTTGATGTCCAACCACTTCGTCATGCAGAGAAAGGGAGATAAAATTAACACAATCAATATATTCTCTATTAATTGTTGAATGAGGAAACTACACACATATTTATACAATCAATAGTCTTAAGATGGGAATGCTATCTTAGACGTACAGTAGTGTGGTTGAGAGATTCTCTCAACCACATACTAAACTAGGAGAAACTATATTCTAGCTTATTCCTATTATGTAGGAACAAACTCGTCAAATGGGGAATTACAACCATAGACAAGTAGGAATTAATTATTTCCAACTCCCCCCCTTAATGACTACTTGTCATGATAGTCAAATCCACCACCATCAGGCGAATTGCATGTACAGAACTTCCAAAAACACAATCTGTCACCCTCAGACAGATCCACAACTTCTCTGATCCCGCGGATCCCCTTGGAGGTGAATTGGCGCGATCCTGAATGATAAACCCGCGCCTATTGGTGCGATTAATGGCCTAACAGACGCGCCAGTTGGCCTTCCTAGCACTACTGTCAGCGCGAGAAACGCGCCAATCCCCTTCTACTCAGAAAAAAAAAATCATCTGAGTCTGAGCCAGGTGTTCCGCAGTCCACCTGCTCCTACGAGCACAAAGCTCCCGTGTACACATAGCCACATAGGCGATTCAGCCACAAAGGCAATCTGCCACCATCAGGCAAGTCCGATTTACCACCGCCGGGCAAATCCGCCAACTTCAATATGCCACCACCGGGCAAGTCCGATTTACCACCACCGGGCAAATCCGCCAACTTCAATATGCCACCACCGGGCAAGTCCGATTTACCACCACCGGGAAAATCCGCCAACTTCAATATGCCACCACTGGGCAAACCCTGTAGCCACTAAGACTCTATAGATGGTTTCTGGCTCACCACCAACCATCACATTACAGTGACAAAAGATGGTTTCAGGCTGACCATAAACCATTACAAAGTGGTTTTGAGATCACCACGAACTTTCAAATGCGTTTATAAGGCTTACATTCCATACTTCAACATTTGGAATTTCTCGGTACATACAATGACTATTACAACATATTAGGGAGTCTATTCCACAAACCATACTAACTCAAACAAATCTACTTTGCTGTCCACCATAACTGTTGTTGCTGCTACTTTACCTCATCTGTGAGAGGTCCACCGATAAAGAAACCAGAACATAGGCACTCACAGCCCCATGAAGAGAACACAATTTTCCCTTCGAGAACAATTTTCAAGCATACTGCCTTATGCTTGCTAACAACCTCCAACATTATCTCGATCATCCTCCAATCTTTGACGTAACTGTCATGTCTTCTCATATCTGGTAATAAATCATTCCTGCAAATAGATTTGTCTATTGTTGGAATGACAAATTCCAACATAGATTTACACTGGTGACACTAGTTTGCCAAGCTAAATGTCACAACAATCTAATTCTTTTAACCAGATTTACATAAATGCATTTACATGTTAAGTTGATCAGTGCTCAACATGAAGCAGAATAACTTACGAAAACAATTTATTTCATCAAATGAGATATGTTGAAACTTTTAGTATCTTTGCATCTCTACTACCATCTGAGAAAAATGCCCAATATAAGGCCCTGTATGAACAGCACAGCCAGCAGCCGCAGCTTCGGCAATGTTATGACCTGCTAACCCTGGGAGAAATGATCCTCCTATTACTGCAATGGGGGAGACTCTGTATAGGTCCCTTAGTTCACGTACTGTATCAAACACATAAAATTCAATGCTTGGAAAAAATTTGTTCATCATTGGATCATCTTGCAACCTCCATTCCTTGTCTTTGCAGACCCATAGCAATTTCTTTTCCTCGATGAGGATGGCGAGGTATAATAATCAGAAGCAATCGAGGGTGGGTCTTCATCAATTGCTTATGGATCCAAATCATTACATCTTCTTCCCCTTCATGTGTCGAAGAAGCCATCCACACTTTTCTTCCTGAAAGTTGCACTGACAATTCCGCCATTGCCATATTGACACCAGTGCTACCATTCACAGTACCTGAGGCATATTTCAAGTTTCCAGCAAAGTTAATGACAAATGGAGTTGCTCGAAGCAACTGAAAATGTACTGCTTCATGTGTGTTCAAGGGAACAATCAATGACAATCTTGATAACATTGCTACAATTACTGGCCTTGTTGGGGTAGCTGACCAGCGTCTAAAAGATTTAGCAGACATTCTTGCATTCAGCAATGCAAGTATCACCCTACTACAAGAAGCAGCTAGGAGGAGATTTGGCCATAATTCACTTTCCATAAAAAATAGTAGCATCAAGATGCCAATGTCTCATAAACGCATCCACAGCGGGAGGAATGTCAATGGGAACAAACTGACAGATAACACCTTTTGGAAGCTTATTTTGGAGAACAGAGAAGGCAGTCACAGTAGAAGTAGTCATCAAAATCCTCAGGTAATGTCGTGCTTGAATGCACTGCTCGATCACAGGAATCGCAGCCATTCCTTCACCCAACGAGACGGAATGGAACCAGAGAAGAGACCCGCTGGGGCGTTTGATGGAGGGACGACCAAAGCGCTCTTCCTATCTAAGCGAGTGTTCCAGGCCACGATTTCTCCTACGTCGGATGTGCCACGCAACCAACAGAGCCGCCGCCCAAGCTATCGCTCTGTATAATAAGATGCTTAAATGTGCTAATTCCTGACCGGGGCAGCCCATTGAATCATGCTATCAAAGCCCATTAACTGAGACATATATACACAAAAATACATATATGTGCAAAATCTGCACCGTATGAGACACATGGCGCCAAGCGCTACTGCTATTGACTCAAAGCTTCTGCTTGCAGCCTCAACCCCGTCCACCAATTCTACAACACCATACACTTTGAAAGTGGAAGACAGTCTTCACACTTCTCAGGCGTCCCAAACTTCCCAGCACCGATCGTGCCTCTCAAAACCAACACCGTCACGAACAGGCACAGCAGCGTAACCTTGGCATTTTGCATTTCCCTCTGGATCTGCCGAATCCTGCGACCTCCTAGCGCGAGAAAGCCCGGAACCTGCATTGTGGTCCCCGATGTACAGGCCACCAAAGAAAAAATAGACAGGGTTACCACTTCCAGGGGCGGGGGGTTGACGAAACAGAGGAGGTGGCAATTTCGACTGCTGTCTCGCTGCTTCAAGACAGGCAGACTTGAATCGCTTCACGACAGGGAAACTGAATTTCTCCTCCAACACACCTGGTTATCGTCATTGCGATGGCGTCCTCGCGCGCGCACACTGCTTCCTGCAAGGCGTTCTCTGCCAATATCGATTCCTCCTCCGTGGTCACTTCTCCAGCGTTGGGCAATCTCGACAGTGTTGAGAGGATCCACCGAAGCGCCGGAAGTCAAATTTCTAGTCATAATTTGATTGATGCCTTTAGCAGCAACCACACTTGACAACACCCAACAACTTCCGTAGGAGCCCCGGTCCTCAACAGTAGTCATGGCTCCCTTTTCTCTCCATCACTACTGAGATTTCTATGCTACACGCATCCTCCGCCTTCTCGCCTTTCCAATCGAATTCCTTCATCAATTCTCTGCCCGTAGGTCAAGAGATCACAACCCTCGGCAATAATTCTCTGGCATTCTTTTAGGAAACTGGTCAAGAATCCATGACACGACAAACCAGACCTCTCATATCATGGAGACCAGCCAAAGTGGATATGCATCATTAACAGGCGGCGTTACTCGGTATTGAAAGAAAACTCCCACGATTATGAGCTGAAGAATAATCACAATCCTGTACGGAGTAAGTTTGGTTGAAGGAAGAGGCACAACCTTATTCAAATGTTGCTCTGAGTCAAATTGAGAGTGAGAGCACAGGTAATCGTCCCCTGCGCTTCTCAACTTGAAGGTGCGGCAAGAGGATCCTTGATCCACAGATGTACACTTCGCATGGCTCCTTCATTGCTCAAACTCTGAGCAGTCCAAGCTTCGAATCCCAAAAACGCATCTTCTGGCAACTACAAGCTATGAATTCACAGGCTGTGGTATGAGAACAGATCAATCATGGCCGAAAAGAAGAGATAATAGACCCTTTCCTTCGCAATCCCTTCTTAGAGTTATCTTGGACAGAACACAGAGCCACGGAGGGTTCGAAAACCAAAAGAGAATCAATTGATGGAGTGACTAATGGTTGATGGCAAATAAATAGAGAAACTTAGTTATGCCTGCCTCTTCAACCAAGTTACATCTCTTCAGATCTTGCAGCAGATACAGGCTTCACGCCTCTCAAGCACGTGGATCTGCACAGATCTGCACAATCCACACTGCTCCTCCACGCAATGAACAAAGCACGCAGCACTCAGATCTCGCAGCAATAACAAAGGATGGAAAACAAGCAAAGGAAAGAAATAAAACAATCACAAAACTCTTTATTTTCCCTCAGCCCAGGAGCAGCCCAGCCCACGAGGGGCTAGGCCCTCAGGCTCTGATACCAAGATAAAATTAGCACAATCAATATATTCTCTATTAATTGTTGAATGAGGAAATTACATACATATTTATACAATCAATAGTCTTAAGATAGGAATGTTATCTTAGACGTACAGTAGTATGGTTGAGAGATTCTCTCAACCACACACTAAACTAGGAGAAACTATATTCCAGCTTATTCCTATTATGTAGGAACAAACTCCTCAAATGGGAAATTACAACCATAGACAAGTAGGAATTAATTATTTCCAACTAAGGGTGTGTGGGGAGTTTGCGGAGAAATGGTGTGCAGGGAATGTGGAGAGAAAGGACACAATATTTTTTTCCAGAGATACCACATATTAGAAATGGGAAGAATACGCAAAATAGGCGGAACACATTCAATTGCGTTCCCATAAATGCATGAACCCATTTCTTTCCTTCTCCTGTTTTCAACTCAGGAGATCTCCTAATAATTATGGAAATAGAAATGCGAGTGGCTTATCTTCTCCTTCCCTATTGTCCCATTTGACCTCGACTCTTCTTCTATATGCAGCTAAACTAATAACAACAGTGGAGCGGCCATTATATTAATTGCTGCCAAATAACCCTTCGTCTCAAAAGAATGATTCCATGCAGATAACTAGAGAAGAAATGTATGGCCATGAAAAATCAGCTCTGTATTTATAACACGATGCCGGTGGAGACCCACTACTTTATTCCACACTCGTGAACAGTATAAATATTCTAGGTACCAGAATTCCTTTTCGAAAATCTACGTTTTTAGTGACAAAAATTCTTAGCATCCTCTAGTGAAAATATCACGCATGACCATTTTGTTTGGACATGTGATTCTTAGTCCAAAGAGTTAGAAAGTGCAACTGTTATACACCATTTATGAATACTTAGGCGTAAATAATTATATGTAAAGGGGTCATTATATCTTATCATCTCCCGTTGTGTACAATAACATTTGTGCACCCTCCACTAAATTGTTTATTTATCTTTTCGGCGTATTTCAGCATTATATATAGGAGGTTTCTGCACTGTCCAATTCAATGTTGTCTTTTCCTTTCTACTCAGTGTTAGTTATAAATGAGAAATTTCACCTAATCAATTTACAATTTTCGTCTGTTTATTAAGATGCTTGGAGAGTGCTTAAGTGTTAGTTCAAAGCATACATAACACACAACGGATTTATACTCAGAGATTTAGACAACAAAAGCAAAGAATAATTCACGTAGATAGACAAATGGAGAAACAACAAGATTACTCAATTAGAAACAACGGAACAGATAAAACAATCACTGGAGAATAGAAATCACTTTGCATTACATAACAGGCTTGGGCCTTGGCTTGCTTTCCTTGGCCAGAGAAATTACAAATTTATAGAGGTAGAAGAAGGATCTAAAATCCTGTATGTGATGGAGATTTGGAATGATTTAGAAAATATTGGCAGTGTAGGAGGATCTAGAATCCTGCATGTGATTCTAGAAACTACTGGCAATGTAGAAAGATCTAGAATCCTGGAGATCTAGAAATATCCGATCTAGAATCTTCCGTGAATTTGGCTTCACACTTAACATTCTCCCGTTTGAAGCCAAATAAGAGTGATCAAGTCACGCTGAGTCCTACCATGCCTCTACATAACTCATGTTTATTTTGTGGTAAAATCTTAGTGACCATAGGAGCAGGGTTCCTATCTGTATGGATCTTTTCCAAGGATAAATTTTCTTCCTCCAACACATTCCGGATCCAATGGTAGCTTAAGTCAATGTGCTTCGTTTTTGAATGAAACGCTGGGCTTTTCACCAAGTGAATGGCACTCTGATTATTACAATATAACATATACTTGTCCTGCTTTCTTCCTATCTCTCCTAGGAATCGTTACATCCACAACATCTCTTTACAAGCTTCTGTTGCACCTATGTACTCTACTTTTGTTGTAGAGAGGGCTACTATTCTTTGTAGCCTTAACACCCAAGATACTGCTACACCTACAAATGTATACAAATATCCTGTAGTGGACTTTCTGGTATCCATATCTCCAGCCATATCTGCATCTGTAAATCCTTCAAGCATAGTCTTATCATGATCAAAACATAAACAATAATGACTAGTACCCTTGAGATACCTTAAAATCAATTTACTACTTGTCAATGTTGTTTGCCTGGATTGGTAAGGAACCTGCTCACTACTCCCACTGAATATGCAATGTCTGGTCATGTGCATACCATGGCATACATCAAATTGCCAACTGCTGAAGCATAAGGAATTATGCTCATCTCTTCTTTCTCTTTGTCATTACTAGGAAATAATTCAGTACTCAGCTTGAAGTGGGATGCACGGGGTGTACCAACTGGCTTGGCATCCTTCATATTAAACCTGTCAAGCACCTTCTTGATATATTTTTCCTATGACAACCACAACCTTTTCTTTTTCTTGTCACACATAATCCGCATGCCCAATATCTGTTGCACTAGTCCCAAATCCTTCATTGCAAATTTGCCACCCAAATCTTTCTTCAAGCTATTGATCTTATTCTTATCATGCCCAACAATTAACATGTCATCCACATATAAAAATAATATGATATACTTTCCTTGATCATACCTCTTGATATAGACACAATGGTCAGCGTCCAACCTCTGAAAACCATGTTCCAACATAAATGAATCAAACTTCTTGTACCATTGTCGAGGTGCCCGTTTCAACCCATAGAGACTCTTCTTCAACCTACAAACAAGGCCTTCTTTGCCTTTTTCTATGAAGCCTTCTGGCTACTCCATATAAATTTCTTCCTCCAATTCACCATGAAGGAATGCAGTTTTTATATCTAACTATTAACATTCTAGGTCTAAAGTAGCACCTAGACCAAGAATGACTCTAATGGATGACATTTTGACAACAGGTGAGAAAATTTCAGTGAAGTCAATACCTTCTTTTTGGGCAAAACCTTTCTCCACCAGTCTTGCTTTATACCCCTCATTCTTTTCGTCACCTTCATGCTTAATCTTGTACACCCATTTGTTTTGTAGAGCCTTTCTACCTTTTGGGAGATTTACCAACTCCCAAGTTTTATTTTCCAGCAAAAAGTTCATTTCTTCTTCCATTGCTTTCTTCCATTCTTTACTATGCTCGACTTTACAAGCTTCTTGAAAACAATTAGATTCACCTTCATCAGTCAACAAAATATAGTTTGAAGGAGGATACCTTTGTGAAGGCTTATGAGGCCTAGAATATTTGTGAACCAACTGTGGTGGTGCATTATCAGGTTGAATCTCCTGTAAAGGTTCCTACAAGATTCCTTCTTCTTGTTGTTCATCATTTTCCACTTGTTGTTCTTCATACTCCTGAATTTGTTGTTCATTTTCTTGTATTGGTGGTATGTTTTCCTGCTACTCTTCAAACTTGTCAATAACCTTCTTGACCTCCAACTCACCTACAGTGCTCTTGAACATTTCTGACTCATTAAATATAACATCCCTGCTTCTAATAATTTTATGTCTGACTGGATCCCATAGACGATAACCAAGACCTTCATCCGCATATCTCAAAAAAATTAATTTCATATATTTATCATCTAGCTTAGTTCTATTGTCTTTGGGAATATGTACGAATGCTTCACATCCAAAGATTTTCAAGTGAGAATAATTCAAATTCTTATCAATCCAAACTTCTTCATGGATACCGCAATCCAAGGCTGTAGTTGGAGATCTATTTATGAGGTAGCAAGCAATCCTGACTGCTTCAGCCCAAAAATTCTTCTCCAAACCGGAATTGGACAACATACTTCCCACCTTTTCCATAATGGTGCGATTCATCCTTTCTGCGACATCATTTTGTTGAGGAGTACCAGGCACAATCTTCTCATGCTTTATGCCAAACCTGTTACAATATTCCTTAAATGCATTTGAGCAATATTCTCCACCATTATCTGTTCTTAAACACTTCAGCAATTTGTTAATCTCTCTTTCAACAACAACATGGAATTTTTGAAATATTCCAAACACTTCACTTTTATTTTTCATAGGATATGCCCAAACATTTTTGGATGCATCATCTATAAATGTTACAAAATATGATGCTCCTCCTAATGATTTGATTTTAACAGGCCCAAACACATCCGAGTGTACCAATTCTAACACATTTTTATTTCTGTCATGGCCACCTCTAAGGAATGAAACCCTTCTTTGTCTACCATATATACAATGCTCACAAAGATCAATATTGTAGGATTTCAAACCTGGCAATAAATTTTTACCAACAAGGATTTTTAAGCCTTTCTCGCTCATGTGACCCAAACGCTTATGCCACAGATCTGTTGAATTTCCTTCTTTTTTGATAGCAGCCAAATTTGATTTTCCTATTAGTGTCTTCAATGTGTATAATGTTTCTGTCTTGGGTCCTTTGGCCACGACCGATGCACCTTTTCTAATTTTCCAACCTCCTTTTGCAAATCTTGTCGAATATCCTTCATCATCTAGTCGTCCCATAGAGATTAAACTCATGCGCATTTCTGGTACATGCCTGACCTGTTTCAACAATATGTCTTGTCCATCTTTCATCTTGATCTGGACATCTCCCACTCCAACAATACTACAAAAATAATTATTCCCCAAATGCACTCTACCATAATCACTAGGATTATATGAAACAAAACTATCTTTGCATGGGGTTACATGGTGAGATTCCCCAGAGTCAAGGATCCAATCAAAGCTACTGCTAGATGTATATACACATGCACCCTCTACTGAAACGGTAAACAAAACATCACCATCTATGGCTATAGCAGTAGTCTCACTTTCATTTATGTTGGATGACTTGTGATTTGTACTGGATGGTCTATGATCCTTTTGTCTTTTCTTCCAGAATCGACATTCTTTCTTCATGTGCCTGGGTTTGCCACAATGAAAGCAAATGATTTTGCCTCTCCTTAATTTTGATCGGCCTCTCGATCTTGATCGCTCTTGCCGGCCTTGATCCATTCTCCTATCACGATCAGCTAGAGCTAGAGCTTCTCCTCCCTAGTTTTACACAATTGACTTGCATCGCAATTCTTCATTCATTAAACTACTACTGACATCATCAAACTTCAGGGTCCCTTTAGTTTTTGAAGTGCTCATAGCTACAATTAAATTTTCCAAGTTGTCTAGCATAGAACACATTAGCAAAATAGCTCTAATTTCATCATCTAAAATGATTTTAACAGAGGCAAGTTGATTAGTAATAATATTAAATGCATTCAAGTGCTCAGCAATTGAAGCACCCTCCTTCATTTTGAGATTATAAAGCTTCTTCATCAAGAACACTTTGTTTGATGTTGTGTTCTTCTCATATAGATCATGGAGCTTCTTCCATAATCCTTCTACTGTCTTTTCTCTAGACACATTGAAGTAAACATTCTTTGCTAAATATTGGCAGATTGTTGCAATCGTCTTTCTATCTAGCTTATTCCACTCTTCATTTGTCATCGATGAGAGTTTCTTTGTTGTGCCCTCAATCAACAAATATTGATCCTTTAAAATCAGTATATCCTCCATCTGTGATTTCCATAGGGCAAAATTAGCCCCGCTCAACTTCTCCATATTTGTAACTGTTGTCTCCATTTTCAATCAAATTCACGCCCCAAAACACAAAAAACTCCACTTAAAAAATAAAACTTTAATTATTACTCTTTAAAATTTAGTAATAATGACCTTCCTCCTTTTAAAATACCATTTTCAAAATTTCTGCTCCTTTTTAAAATATACGTTTCAAAATTCCAACATATAATTATATATGTTTCATAATAAATATAAAAACATATATAATGTTTTAACCTTTTCACGTTTCACACATACATATTTGGTTTAAGGAAAAAAAATTGACGTATACATGCAAGCTAGATGTCAAAGAAAACTTACGAACACCACGTTTCAACTCCAATCTCCACGGATCTCCACGTTTCAAACTCCAGCAACACGTTTCAACATAGATCCACGACCTTGTTTTTCTTGCAGCAACTATCTTTTAGTTCCAACATTCCTCAGCGATTTCCTAGACAGATCCTTCAACAACTCCAGAGGTAACAACCAACGTTTTAACGAATGCTTCCAGAGTAAGGCGATGGCACTAAGTGGCTTGTACGGTCGATATTCGAACTTAGCTCTGATACCAATTGTTAGTTCAGAGCATACATAACACACAGCGGATTTATACTCAGAGACTTAGATGACAAAAGCAAATAATAATTCACAGAGACAGACAGATGGAGAAACAACACGATTACTCAATTAGAAACAACATAACAGATAAAACAATCACTGAAGAACATAAATCACTTTGCATTACATAACAAGCCTGGGCCTTGGCTTGCTTTCCTTGGCCAGAGAAATTACAAATTTATAGAGGCAGAAGAAGGATCTAGAATCGCGTATGTGATGGAGATCTAGAATTTTCTAGAAAATATTGGCGGTGTAGGAGGTTCTACAATCCTACATGTGATTCTAGAAACAACTGGAAGTGTAGAACGAACTAGAATCCTAGAGATCTAGAAAAATCTGATCGAAAATCTTTCGTGAATTTGGCTTTACACTTAACAACAAGAATGTTGTGTGAAGAACATTTGAATGCGTTTGATAGCAAGCATAGGCCCATCCTTATAGCCACTGTTTTTTTCTCTCTTAGGTTTACGAGGTCTCTTCCATACATTTTATCAATGTCAAATGTAACAAGCTCTGTAATCACAGTTTGGACATCATGATACTGATATGTAATCACATTTTTGGCATCTTCAGGATTTGTAATCACACGGCTTGTAACACAATATTTATGTCTCGGGTCGCCAATCTTCCTGTCAATAGTTAAGACAAATTTCTTGAAATTATTGGTTCTTTTGAATTTTTGTCCTCATGAGACCTAGTCTGATCAAGTCATCTCTCAATTGTAATCTGTGTACATATGTTCTAATTAATGAAAAGGTTAATTACAAACTATATACTTGATTATATCCTTTACGTATAAAATTATTACCTACTTTAAGGCCAATGCTCTTAATGCCATTTTCTGGTCACCTTTGGCTTATCCCCTTGAATTCCCCTTGAGCAGGAAGGTGACCTTCTTCTAAATAACTAAAAAATATTTTACCAATCAAAAAATAATGAGCCACTAATAATACTTCTTAGAATTTTTGTAATGATGACATTAATAACCATTTCAAATATGCTAGCTTTAAATCCACACCTTTGGACATCACTGAGCAAGAAAATTACGATGATATTCTTGGAGCATTTGGTTGTCGTGTCATAAGATCTGCAAACTGTATCGAAGACAATGGTCCTCCATACTTTGTAGTTTCCCATCCTCGATTTTACTGATGGAAAAGCAAGAAATGACGCCATCGATCGAACCATACTAGTTGAAAGGAGAAATTCAGGAGACTCCTTCTCTTATTCCTTTCCTTTTTAGGTAGACAGCTTTAATTTTCCAGTAATTCGCTCATAGTAATCACTAACAACGACACCATCAACCCCGTGGCCAATCTGGTCATCGTGTTCGTTTTATAATTTTGTTTTCATTTCAATTCCTTTCCATTCAAGTAACCACTATTCTACTTCATTAGCATTTCCCACAGATGGCTACTCTCTTGCACAACTCCTCAAGTGTTTGTGATTCCCACAATATCTATTCAATACAACATGGCCAGGTTTCTTGCAACCTGTCCACTTTGTTAAAGCTTTGTCACCTCTTAGCATGTGAAAATGATGTAAGGCATTCCGTGCTCATCACAGACCATTCTCACTAGAGGAGATCCTTGCTCTAGGGTTGCAACTCCTTTGGGTTGGGCATGGCCCTCTTCACAATGCAACTCAATTCAGAGCAACAATATTGACATCTCCCCTAGTCCTCACAATAAAAAACACCTATACTATTCTTTACATCTCTCAGGGTCTCTCGTGTGATAGTGAAGATGTGAGATTTTGATCCCAAGATAGGATGGCATAAATATATTTTCAGTTAAATATCAAATACATTTATGTTTTAGATAAAATCTTATTATACAATCTAGAAATCATATTGTTGGAAAGAATCTCTTGAGATCAATTAATTTTCACAATTTTTGTAATTACTAGAACAAATTTTTATTCTAGGTAATTATGATACTTAAAATAAGTAGGAGTTATACTAGCAATTGCACATGTTGCGAAGGAAGACATAAGGCAAGAGCATAGAAAAGAGTAACATTAAACTTTTACTTGTAGCACTAAATTTTTACTCTTTCACGATGGCAGTGAAAGTGTCACTAGATGTGAGGGACGGAGATGAGGCGGAGAGAACTAGGGCAGGTAGCGCGGCTAGGGTTTTGTTGATCAGGGTTATAGATCATCATCGCTGGGTGTAGGCGGCTCGGGAGGACAAAGGAGAGGTAATCAGTCACAGGTAGCGAACAACAGGTGCAAAAAAGAAGTCGAAAAGGAAACAACAACTAGACGGGACTGAAAGGAGCCATGGAAGGAAACCAGGGGAGGGGAGAGATCACCTCCTTCAAAAATGTGGTAGCAAGCGAATCTAGCGGAGGAGGAACGCATGGACTGCAGCAAGAGAATGGCCAAACCAATCCAGTCTTGGGAAGCCGATGGCAAGCAAGAATGGGGGGTAGATGCATTCCCAGGGCACAGAAGAAACCTAGGTATGTCATCCCTAACAATAAATTGGAAGATTATCGCTGCTACATGAAAGACCATGCATTGATCTGTAAGTTCATAGGGTTTTGGCCATCTGAAAGGGATCTATCGAAATGGATTCAACTAAGATGGAAGCCAAAAGGGCATATAGACCTGAAACTGGGTGCTAAGGGATTTTTTACTATCATTTTTACAAACCTTGAAGACAAAGAGAGAATATTTGAGGAAGGACCATATTTCATGAACAATGCCGGTCTATTTATGAGGCACTGGGAAGACAGATATAACCCAGATGCGGAGAAGTTATTGGCTACACCCATTTGGGTTAGATTGTTCAGGTTACCATTGGAATTCTGGCACCCTGAAGTACTGGAGGGGATTGGGAACTCAATCGGGGCCTTTGTCAAAGTGGCAGAATCGACCAAAAGGGGGAAATACACATCATATGTGAGGATATGTGTGTACATGAACATAGCAGAACTGCTACCTGGGTTTGTAGAGGTGGAATATCATGACGAAATATGGCAGCAACCAATAGATTATGAACACATCCCCTTTAGATGTCGCAGATGCCATGAGTATGGACATCTTTTCCAAGAATTCCCACAAAACAGAGAAGGGGAAGCCACCAGAATATTGGAGGAGGAGAGCAGGAAAACAAAAAGGTCGGATATAGGAGAAAGGGGTTTTAGAGAAGTTCAGAGAAGACAAAAACCAAGATCAGAGGGAGTACGCGGGCAACCAAAGGAAGAGTTTATACCAACTGAAAACCAAAATAAGTTCCAGGTCCTTCAGGATGAGGAAGAGGAAACGAAAGAAGGGAAAAGGACGGAGGAAGAAAATGAAAATGTCTCCATGGAGATCATAATTGAGACCACTGATAAAACTACAAGCCAGATTAGAGAAACAGAGGTAGAGATGGGAGGACGTCAAGAAAACACAATGGATCAATCTTTGAAGGGTCCAGAAAATCGAAAAGAAAATGGGCCAGAGGAAGAGAAAATAATGAAGAAGCTGCTCCAAGAATGGAAGAACCTAGATGAAAGATTTATACCGGAATCACAAAAATAGCAATATAAGGAAGCATTCCAAAAATACAAGGAGAAGAGAGGAGGTATGTTAGAAACAGGGGCAGATCAAATAGGCTCTCAAGGAACTCAAAACCTGGGAATGGACGGCAATGGAAAAGGAGGCAAAAAGAGAGGAAGACGGACAATAAACGAGACGATTCAAGCAGTGGGAGAAACTCTAGTCAATTCAGGAAGAGTAATACCTCTATCAGAGGTATTTCTACAACCCTCAAAAAGTTATAAATGATCATAACAAGCTGGAATATTAGGGGACTCAACAGTAAGGGTAAGCAGAGATATCTGAAAGAAAGATTGAAGAAGGACAAACCTAGCATCATGCTAATTCAAGAAACAAAAATGGATCAGCAGCAGCTACAGGAAATTGTGAAAAAGATGAAACCAATGTATGAGGTTATGGCTCAAGATGAAAACGGTACGGCAGGAGGATTAGCAATTTTATGGAACCCTGAGGAAGTTATTTTTGAAAATTGGATTAGCCTACCTAGGATTTTATCAGGAATGTTCAGGTTAACAGGAATGGAGGAAAGAATTGTAATCTCTCGGGTTTATGGCCCCCATTCACCTAGGGACCGGAAGGATTTCCTTAATAATGTTCAGACAGTCAGGAGAATTATGCCGGGTAACTTATGGATAATTGGAGGAGATTTTAACTTGATTCGGGAGTTGGGTGAGAAGAAGGGAGGAATAAGGCGAATGGACCAGAGCATGGAAGATTTTAATGAGTTAATAACTGAACAGAGATTAGTGGATATTCCCACAACTAATGGTGTTTTCACATGGAAAAATAGGAGGGTTGGAAGAAACCAGATAGCGTCGAGGTTGGATAGGTTCCTATTATCAGAACAAATTTTGAATCGTGATGTTTTTATAGAAACAAAAATCCTCCCCGGGCTAGGTTCGGACCACTGAACGATTTGATTGGAAATCGATATCAAGAAAAACAAAGGAAAGAAACCTTTCTGTTTTGAGACCTTCTGGCTCAGAAATCCTGCGTTCATACATAAAATGAAAGAATGGTGGACTCAGAGTAGAATTGAAGGGAAAGGGAAAATGGATACATTCCAGTTGAAACTCAAGGAAATTAAAAGCAAAATTAGAAAGTGGAACAGAGAAGAATTCGGGCACATTATGGAGGAAAAGCAAAAATTAGAGCAAGAAATGGAGGTTATCCAGCAGCAGATAATCTGGGAAGGAAGGGATGAAGAACGAAGTAAAGAGGAGGGAAGAATAATTAACCAGTTGGAAGAAAGGAGGAAGCAAGAGGAGATTATGTGGCGACAAAAATCAAGAATACAGTGACTACGCGAAGGAGAAAGGAATACAAAACTTTTCCACCAAGAAATGATACAAAACAGACAAAGGAACCGGATCTTCTGAATTAAAAACAAGGAGGGGGAAAGGGTAATAGAGCAGGAAGGAATAGAAAGAGTTCTAGTGGAGTATCATAAAGAAATCCTCACTGAAACGCAAGAGGAATGGAGAGAAGCCATAGATCAGATTTGCAAGGAGATACCAAAAATCATAATAGTGGAACAAAATAAGGCCTTAATGAGAGCGGCTACAATGGAAGAGGTTGAGGAGGTGGTCATGAACATGAAAAAAGGAAAAGCTCCAGGGCCCGACGGATTTACAATTGAGTTCTACCAGGCAGGATGGCACTTCTTAGGGCAGGATATCTTGGAAGCTGTTGAGGAATCAAGATTGAAGCAAAAGATCTGGCCAGGTATTAACTCGACCTTTTTAACCCTGATCCCTAAAAGTAATAATTCAGAGGATGCCCAAGGATTTCGGCCAATAGCTTTATGTAATGTTATTTATAAGATCATAGCCACCCTGATAGCAAAAAGACTTAAACCTTTACTCCCGAGTATCATATCTCCAGAACAAACTGGTTTTGTTGAGGGGCGTCAAATCCTGGATGGTTTAGTCGTTACTAAGGAGATGATCCACTCCCTGAATCAAAAGAAACAGAGGGGAATGATGATAAAACTGGATCTCTCGAAAGCATATGATCGCCTGAACTGGAGATACCTTAGAATGGTGCTGGAAGCATATGGTTTCGAAAAGAGGTGGATTGAATGGATATATAGCATGATTTCAACCCCCTTCTTCTCAATCCTGGTAAATGGTACCCCTACAGACACTTTCAATGCAACAAGGTGCATACGACAAGGAGATCCTATTTCGCCCTTTCTTTTCATACTGGCAGCCGAAGGACTTGGAAGAATCATCAGAAGAGAACTTAGGGAAAAAAGAATCAAAGGCCTCAAACCTTGGGGAAACAATTTGGCAATAACACATCAACAATTTGTTGATGACATAATGCTATTTGGAGAAGTAACTATCAAAGAAGTGAGAATGATCAAGAAAGTGCTGGACATCTTCATGAAAGCATCAGGAATGGAGGTTAATAAGGAAAAATCGTGTACTTTTATTTTTAACACCCCTGAGGCCATTAAAGCTCATCTTACCAGAACCCTGGGCTTTAGACAGGGAGACCTTCCAACCAAGTATTTAGGGAACCAACTGGATATTCACCCAACCCGGATGAAGAATTGGTAGGAGGTGATAGATAAAATTAAGAAGCGTCTGGCCAGCTGGTCCTTCAGATCCTTAAACATAGCTAGTCGAATTGTGCTATTAAAGTCTATCCTGCAGTCGATTCCTATCTATCCTCTATCCATTAGAGCAGCATCCAAAGGTGTGTGCGCAAAGATGACAGAAATATTTGGCAAGTTTATCTGGGGAGGACCTAATCAACAAAGGAAATGGGCCTTAGTTTCATGGAAGAACCTGGTTAAAGGAAAGGAGGAAGGCGGACTGGGCATAAGGGATTCCGAAATTCTAAATAAGATTCTAGGCGCCAAACTTTGGTGGAGAAGGCTTCAAGGAGGAAAGGATGTCTGGAAAAGAATTTGGGAACTAAAATACAACATGCCGGAATCAACTACAGATAAACTAAGAATCGAGGAAGTTCCAAAAGGGTCCTCGATATGGGATCTAGCAAGTCAAAATCGAGATGTGGTTAACAAATATGCCTTTCGGGAGATTCGGGAAGGGGGCGGCGCCAAATTCTGGGAGGAAGGGTGGCAGCAGAAAAGTAAAATGGTAGAGATCCAGTCCCTACAAGAAATCAAGCAGAAAGCGAAGATGGCAGGTATCGAATATGTCAAGGACTACTGGACAGAGGAGGAAACTAATGCAATGTGGTGGACTTGGAGAAAACCAGAGGAATGGTTTGAAAAGATACCCCAAGAAATGGAAAAAAACTACACTAAGTAGAACTGAGAAGGATAAAAACTAGACCAGGATAGGACATCCTTAGATGGGGAAGATCAATGAAAGGGACTTTCACAGTGAAGGAATCTTACTACTTGTCAACAAGCCGGGAAAGGGAAAATGAAGCTATGGAATGGAAAAGAATTTGGGAAGGAAAGTGGTGGCCGAAAATAACTATCTTCACATGGCTGGTAAGTAAAGGTCGGATCCTAACCTGGGATAAAATTCAAAAGCGAGGATATTATGGACCTTCGAAGTGCACCTTATGCATCAGAGAAGAGGAAAACCAGGAGAATCTTTTAAATACGTGCCCTTATGCAGGAAATATATGGGATAAGATAGGAGCGCTCTTTCGGAAGACAAGAAGAGATCCTAGCAGCATTGGAAAAACCATAAATGCAATGGGGAAAAGGTCAATTTCAAAGTCAAGTAGTAAGTAGGATCTGGAATGTTTCGATAGGTTTCGTAATTTGGTTCCTATGGAAAGAGCGGAACAAGAGAATTTTTAGGGGGAAAAAAATCAACCGGAAAGAACTTGGGAGGAGGTATGCAAAGCGATCAAAGAAACCATTCTCTCAGAGTCCTGGGAGGAGGAAGACTAGAAAATGAGTCCAGAAGAAGGAAGGATAGTTGCCAATCTAAATTTGGAATTCAGTATGATTTATCCCAGGAAAGACAGGAAAAGAAATCCCCAAGCCTAAAGCCTTAACCAATTTAGATACCCAGGAGAACATTTCATAAAACTGAACTTCGATGGCGCTTCGAAGGGTAACCCTAGTCCAGCAGGCATAGGCGGTATTTTCAGGGATGGTAAAGGAGAAACAAGGTGGGTCTTTGCGGAATGGGGAGGAGAGATAACAAACAATGAGGCGAAACTTTGGGTGGTTTACCAAGGCTTGAGAATAGCAATAAGGAACATATATATGAACTTGGAAATAGAATGGGATTCGTAGATCACGATAGAGATGCTACGGAAGCTGAAGGATGGTAAGAGCTGGGAGAAAGTTGCTAAAAGCTGGAGGACAACGGGCATCATTCAGGATATAGTTGTATTGCTAAATCGAATTGACTACAAAATAATCAACCATGTAAGGCACAATGGAAATAAGGCTGCAGACCTCCTGGCAAATTGGGGAAGTAAGGAGGCGAATAGCAGTCTGGACAGAAACTGGATATCTCTAGAAGCGGATCAAAATTAGGAGGATCTCAAAAACATAATTGCGCAAGACCATCATGAAGCAACCACAACATGCTAGAATGAGGACAAATCACCCGATCAGGTTGAGGAGATGGGCAGGTGGAGTTATGAAAATGCGGAGGGGTGAAAGGATGGACAGCGCCACCAGGCTCCAAAGTATGATGGTAACTGGTGGTAGAAGCGATGGGATGGATCATGAACAGGAGCGAAAGGACAGCAGTGGGATGGGGAATGACGGTGGCGCCGTCAGAAGGTCAGACAAAGGCTAGGGAATTGATTGTGAGAGGACAGGGGCTAGCAGAACGGACAGAGAGGTGGGGATTAAGGCCATCAAGAAGGAGGGTATAAGGGAGACAGGGTGGTGAAGAGGGTCAAGGGATAGTGCATGCAGGGAAATTGACGAGAGAGGGGAGTAGTGCCAAGTAATAGGTAGGAGAAAGGTCAGTCTGAAAAGGAGGACGGAAGGAGCAGGGGAGCACAATTCGAGGACTCAGAACAGGAAGAGAATGGTTGCGGAGGGAAGCAGAGCGGCGGGGAGATGGATGCGAAGTAATGCCGGCGATGGGGACCAGAGCCGAGCAAGCCAGGATGTTAAGGGAAAGAGGAAATTGGAAGCGGAACCAGAGCAGTTCTACATTCCGGTGTTTGAAGTGTCTGAGGATGACAGTGAAGCCCAGGAAGAGGAAACAGGAGTGGCAGCGGTAGGATTTGATGAACGCGGCCAAAATAGGCAGGGTACCGAAAACAAAAATGTGAAGAGGGGCCGGAAGGAAGCCGAGGATGAACAGGAGTTGGGTGCTGAGTTCGGGAAAGGCAGGAGGGGACGCGGGCGAGGTCGTCATGGATGAGGAAAGAAAAGAAGGCGGGGAATTGCAGAAGGGAGAAGCAGGATGGGTAGACACTGTCGGGAAGGAACAGCAGAAGAAGAGGAGACAAGCGCGGGCGCAGAAGGAGGACAGGGGAGAAGAACCATAGAAACTAGAGTTAGAATTGCAAAGAGGGCATATAATGAACGAACCAACCCGAAAATTCGAAGAATAATAGAGCACTGGGAGGAGGAAGCCATTCAAGCACAATCAGAGGAAGAAATGGAAGATTGGATGGATCTTATGCCGGACCCAGGCCATACTCGGGGCAGAATGACCCTGTATAAGAAATCCCTGCACCTCTATTGGGTCATGAAAAGACTCATGCCCAAAGCCATGGAACAGATAGCCTTAAATATGGCTGAACTGTCACAGGGCATCCCCAACATGAAGAAAGAGATGAGGAACATCTTGGTCACCCTGCTCATGCAAGACAAAAGGCTGGAGGACCTTCAGAAGCAGCTCGAGGCGAATGGTCTGGTGGTCAAGAAGGAAAAGGAGTAGCTTGAGGACGCCAGGACCCGATGAAGATAGGCATGTTTCTTTTGATTTAAATAGAGAATGCAAGTTCTTAGTTTTTCTTCAGATATGCATAGGAAGTATGATAAGACTTATCGGCAGCTAGCTGTTAATGTAACTAGTTTTCATATGAATGTATTCAAAGCTTGGAAAGACAGGATAAAAACCTTTTATTTTTGGTTTGCAGTCAAAAACTATAGATGGTCAATAAACCTGGTTTCCCTACGGGGCAGGTTGAGATCATCTTAAGATTGTAATGTCCTTTCTTTTTTGATAATAGAGAATGGTAACTCCCCAGCTTACAAAAAAAAAGAAAGTGTCACTAGATGTTGCCAAAGGGTGTAAGTAGAATTTTGGATTTTAGTTAAAGAGGGGGGTTTCAGGAATCGTTAACATAACAAGAATATCCACAATACAAGGTTCTATTTGTTTGGTTATTTAGTGTAGTCACCACAAAAAGCATTGTAAAGATAGAAAATATCTTTATCCTTAGTAATTATTGGTTAGAAGACATGATTTGGTATTTTGGTTGAACATCCATATTTATTTTCACTTGAAACACTTGTGTTTGAAGTATTTTCCTACTTGAATGGTTGGAATTTATCCACACCCTATTTGTATATTCCAACATTATTTGGATTCAATATTTCTTGCAATTGATATAGCTCTCTTGGGTTTCATTCAAATCCATTTTCATTGTTCCCCCAATTCAAACTCTAGCAAACAATTGTATCATTCTGTTTTTTATTAGTATGTGGACCGGATCATAGTAGCATGCATCAAATGATTTTGGATAAATTATAGAAGATCAAGTTGAAGCCAAAATATGAATCTTTTGAACTCAAGGATGTTGAAAATCTCAAATTACTACTCTACCATAAGTATGGTAAATTTGAATAATGAAGATGGAAACATTTAGGCATTGAACCTTAGAAAGGACTATGAGCCTAGACTAGGATAGAAAAGCCCTTCCAATTGATAATATCAACAACCCACGAACAAGTGGCAAAAGTTTGTCTGGAATTTCAAATACATTTCCAAATAAAAGATTTCAAGAGTTCACTTTTAACTAATAAAGTTTTAACATAGAACATCCTTCAAAAAAGATACTAATTAGTTGGCACATGCTCCTTGGTTCTAATTTTTCTTTCAAAGCACTACATATAAAAATAAAGTTTCCTTCAAAATTGTTGAATGGATTTAAAGAAAAACACTTCTTTGAAAATTTTTATGAGATTTGTAAAGTTGGAATTTAATACTTGCTCAACCTCTTCCTTTTTTTAGAACTATTTATATTACTTTAAATCTTTCCATATTTGATGAAATTAAATTTAAGTTTTATAATAAAACTAAAATTTAATTAAATTTCCCATTCAAAATTCAAATAAACATAAACCAATCATGTATATTGCATTTACCTAAAACTTTATTTCAAAAATATTTATAATTCCAAATTGAACCAAACAAATTTGAAATGATAAAATTTTAATTTAAATTGCTCTTAATAAATATAGATGACACTTGAGACACGAATTCTAAGAGAAGAACAAAGTGATATTCATATAAAAATGATAAAAGCTCTTGTGTGGTGTGAATTCATGTCCCTTATTTTTCTTTGCATTTACTATTCTATCTACAATTTCTATTTATCCTTGGAAGATTAAATTGTTTTAAAATTTTCCTAATGAAATATAAGAATTGGGGTAAAAGTGATTGTAACAACATATAACAGTGGTAAATTAACAACATCAATGTATCATTCAATTTATTACCACAACCATAATCAATCACATAACAAATCAAGTAGAATATTAAGAGGGAAAACCACTATTAAAAAGGCACAATACTCATGTTTAAATCAAGATAGAAGATCTAGATGTATAATGTTGACTATCAACTCTAAGTGCTTAGGTCGTAAATCAATGTATAATTCCAACTTCATATGACTATGTCTATTTATACTCCAAAGTCATTGGACAATGTTAACTTCGATAAAACACCCCTTATATCAATTTGTTTTGAAAAATCAAAATTGATTATACATTATATGCGCCATTACTTTACACAGTAGATCAGAACATTCCTTTGAAAAATTTAATGTGATCCTATTAAAATGAATAAAAAAAATTCAGGTATTAAAATCACGTTAAAGTAATGAAAACACATTATTATATATTTAAATAAAAAAAATACATACAAATAATTTTTATAAAATTCACAGTATTCTATTATATATACATTAATGCTCCAATAAAATAACATATTTAAATATTATACACAATTATCATAATAATATAAATACATTTATCATACAAATTTTATTTATTTTATTTATTTTATTTTATTTTTTGTAATTATGCTAGGCTTAAACCCAGGCCAACCCCTCTATTGGATGTAAGCAAATATTTCCCACCACTGGGATGTTATCACTAGTATTGTGAGAGGCTTCATCAACCTTGGACTCTTCTTCAGATAGTTTAATTCCTCCAAAAGTGACTTCCATCTTCAACTCCTCTCCATAAAATTTGAACTTAAAACCTCATGGCATTCACCTATTCTAGCATTATATTCATATAAATATTTAATTATTTTTTACTTTTTAAACTTTAATATATAATTATATTGTCTAAATAGTTGGTAGATGTTGAAATTATTTGCATAATCATATTATCTAAGTGGTTGGTAACTCTTGAAATTATTTGAGAGAATGATTGCAATCATTAAAACTTATCCTTACCATAGGAAGAAAGGTATGAAAAGAGACATGTGATTGGAATGGTTTTAAACTTTAATGCAATTTCAAATTGTCTACTCAGTGAACATGTATTATTAAAAGTCCCTGGTAAAAATGAATAATCTCAAACTTCGATTTTTAATCAAATTATCTACTGGGTAGATAGACTATATATTACTAAAATTTCATGGTAAAAATGATTAGTGTGGAGCTTTAATTGTTAATCAAGTTGTCTATTTGGTAGGTAGATGTTGAAATTGTTTAGGAAAATGATTGTAATGATTAAGGTTAATCTTAATTAGAAGTAAATGGGTTAGAAAAATAAAATCATATGATGACATCTTCATTTGCATATTGGGTGTAATTATCTCCTGATGATTGACATTTATAATGAAATACAAAAAATGTACAACAACTATTATATATATATATATATATATATATATATATATATATATATATATATATATATATATATTATATATATATATATATATATATTATATATATATATATAGTAAATGATTTTCACTTTCCAAAATATATAACATCTCATATTACTCGATAATATGAATAGATTATTTACGCAACGAATTTATAAAATTATGATTACAATTAATAGAATATTCTTGCAATAAATTTATAGAATTATGATCAGAGTGTTCTAACCATTAAAATCCAAAACAACATTTATTGTACACCATAAAATACCATATTTAAAGATTAAGAGACAATCTATGTTGGAAAGATTATAGAATCTTTCAATTTGGCATAACCTAAGTGATTTCTCTTAATCTTCTAGCTTTGAATGTCATTTTGTTTACTAATTTTTGTATTCAATATTTTTTTATATATCTATATTCTTGTGTTTCCTTTGCAACATCTAGTGCAATTGCTAGTTATAAATATCATGAATATATCTAATTATAATGATGTTAACACTTAATTAATTGATGATTATTCACATGAACTTGCTTTTCATATCATTTAAATCTTTTTTGCTTTAATTATAAGTAATTATCTTTTAAAAAGATGTACATAATAATATTATATTTGACATTCATTATATTTCTTCTAACTAAACTATGATACGATACTTGTTATTTTTCAAAATCAGTAAAAATATTAAACAAAAATTGAGACATACTATAACATTTACATTAGATAGTATTAAAATATCATGCTAAAAATGATATGTCTATAGGTTTGATTGTTAATCAAGTTCTCTCCTAGGTACGGAGATGTTGAAATGTTTAGGAAAATGGTTTCAATGGTTAAGGTTAATCTTAATTAGAAGTAGAAAGGTTAAAACTAGCAATTGCACCAAATGTTGCAAAAGAAACACCTTGTCGAAAATGTTTAGGAAAATGGTTGCAATGGTTAAGGTTAATCTTAATTAGAAGTAGAAGGGTTAAAACTAGCAATTGCACCAAATGTTGCAAAGGAAACGCCATAAGGCAGTAGCTTAGGAAAGAGTAGCATTAAATTATTACTCTATGCCAAATTTATTTGGGATTAAGGATTCTCGCAATTGATATAACTCTCTTGGGTTTCATTCAGGTCCATTTACATTGTTTCCCCAATTCAAACTCTAGCAAACATTTGTATCATTCTATTTTTTATCACTATATGGACATGATCATAGTCCCTACATCGAATGATTTTGGATGGATTATAAGAAGATCAAGTTGAAGCCAAAATATGGATCTTTTGAACTCAAGGATGTTGAAAGCAACAATCACTATATATAACAAAATTAATGATTTTCATTTTCCAAAATATTAAAGAATATCCCATTTCCATCTTTGGTGCAATTCTCTATTGGGTGTAACTATCTCTGAATTGATTAACATTTATAATGAAATTCAAAAAAATGTACAACAATCACTATATATAGTAAATTATTGCAATCATCTATGTGGAAGAAGACTATAAATGTAAAATCACATGATTGAAATCTTCATTTGCATACTTAGTGTAACTATCTCTTGATTGATTAACATTTATAATGAAATTAAAAAAAAAGGTACAACAATCACTATTTATAATAAATTATTTTCACTTTCCAAAATATCAAATATTCATTATAAACATTCTATTTATAATGAATAGAACATTTATGCAATAAATTTATAAAATTATGATAACGATCTTGCATTAAATTTATTAATTGGCATTTATAATGAAATTCAGAAAATGTTCAACAATCACTATATATAATAAAATTAATGATTTTCAGTTTCCAAAATATCAAACAATATTCCATTTCCATCTTGGGTAGGATTTTCTATGTGGAAGAAGGATATAAATGTAAAATCATATGATTGGAATCATAATTTTCATATTCGGTGTAACTATCTTTTGATTGATTGACATCTACAATGAAACTCAACAATCACTATATATGGTAAATGAATTTCACTTATTTTCACTATTAATGATTTTCATTTTCCAAAATATCAAACAATATTCCATTTCCATCTTGGGTAGAATTTTCTATGTGGAAGAAGGGTATAAATGTAAAATCATATGATTCGGATCATAATTTTCATATTGGGTGTAACTATCTCTTGATTCATTGACATCTATAATGAAACTCAACAATCACTATATATAGTAAATGATTTTTACTTTCCAAAATATTAAACATCTGAAATTACTTTATAATAATGAATAAAATATTTATGCAATAAACATATTAAATTATGATTACAACTAGCATTTGCACCGTATGTCGCAAAGGAAACGTAGTAAGGCAATGACATAGATTTGTAAACGCAGTAAGGCAATGGCATAGATTTGTAGATAGAAGTGTTTGGGGCCAAGGGAGCCATCATCTTTTTATTGAGTAAGAGAAGAATTCCACAATTTGATTTTGTAGAATTCAAAGTGTTTCTATTATTGTTTTAGTTTCTCTATTATTATTTTATTACGAAGTGTATCTTGGAAGCATAAGTCATGCTTCTGCAAAATTGCAATTTAAGGTAGAAAAGCCTTAATGAGACATTTCAGTTGGCATAGGATTTTTCCATATCAATGCAACAAATTGTACAAAGGTTTGTTTCACAATTTATGATGAACACTGAGAATTTGAGGTGCAATCATGTTCATCTGACCTATGTATACTACGATGGAGGGCTATCTGACCATAAATTTAGATATTGAAAACCCTGAACTAAGAAGAACTAACCCAAACATAAATAAGCACCCATGTCAACATGGAAATCTTGTTAAGCCTATCTATATATAAGTTGCAAGGAAGTAGATACTTAATTGTTTGAATAGTGAGGATCTGAATATGATAGTTGAAAATCCCCATCAACTAGAGACATATAAATTTCAGATTTTTGAATTTTACTTTGAAAGAAAACTTGTTCATGAAACTTAGTCCTTAAATCTTGACTATTTAAATAGTCCAAATAATCAATTTAAAAACAAGATTCACCAAAATTAGCACAATCTGAATGCTAAGAAAGAAAGAAAATGTATTCCAAGACATGAGACATGTACAAGGTCTCTTTGTATTCCAATAGCCTTATTTTCTGAATTTAGGCTTCTGTGATCCATAATAAATTAAGAAAATTTTGTGATCTATAATGAATTAAGAAAAGATTTTACCGAAAAACTTTTCTTAATATCTTTTCTTAATATCAAATATTTTTAAATTTCAGAAAAAAATAAAAAAATAAATAAATAAATAAATAAAATAAAAATATATAATATATATATATATATATATATATATATATATATTGAAATTGTAAATATTGATTGTTAAAATTATATAATTTAAACATAACATGAGTGTGTATATATATATATGAATGATAGGTATCACTAAAAAATATGCCATTTGAATATAATAGTACTTTGCCATGTCTTTATTTCCTAATAATTTTCAAAAATTCATTCAAAAGTTCAAATAAATTATCAATTGAGATTACAGAATTTTATTAAATTACACCATATAAATAGAATAAAAATATGTGAAACTAAACCAATTACATTAAAAGATCAAAAATTAAAACTTGAATGAACAATCATATAAATCAAATTACCTAAAAAAAATCCAATCAAACCAGATTCTTCTAAACAAATCCTCTAAGATCAATTTCTTTGAATTATTTGATAATCCGGGGCCATAGCTTACATTAGGTCAATGAAGAAAATGTGAAGTTCCTTTAAGATCAATTGCTTTGAATTATTTGATAAGCTGGGGCTGGGGCCACAGCTTACATTAGCACGACGAATAAAATGTGAAACTGCCAGTTTCAAGTCAATTGAGTAATTTGGTAATTAGGGGTTGTGGCTTACGTTAGCAAGATCAAGAATCTATGTCCAATTATAAGTAGATATTTATCTGAGTTGCTTTGTCATATGTCCTTGCCATCCATCCTCTGGTTGGTCATGGAGACAGCATGACTTTCCCCTGACAAAATTTGATACCCAAAATTTGGTTGACATTTCTAGTTAACACATGCATATGAGCTATTTGGTGATGAGAGCTTTGCCTCTGTGTAATATGTGATTTCCTCACCGAGAAAAACTGAATTCTAGAATCTCCAGATCCTAGTGGGGGAGTGTGACTGGACTTGCAAACAAAATGCTCTTCTACCTCTTCCCTTTGCTACGAAGGTGCTTCTAGGCTTACCGTGCCGTGCTCAACAGTCAACAACAACAGGCGTAGGAGCAATACACCATGGCCATGAACATCACGCGGTCCCAATTCAAAGAGAATAAGGCCAGGAATCAAATAAGGAATTTTGAACATCAGTGAGCCCACATGAATAAGGAGGAAGGGTTTGGTATATCTTCATTTTCCGGTTGATTCATGCACGAATAACCTTCAACAACTGTTATTGGTCATATTTGAGGGGATTTCTCATACGATGGAATTGGATTTTCTGCAAGACTGCATGTGTTTTGTACCTCTTCCAAAACACTCCTTTAACATTTTCTATTTCTAAATGAGATAAAATATGATGCTATTGTTGGAAATTAATTCCAACTGCAGCATCAGTTGAGCAGAAATCGCAAATCACGTTTCATCGCAAATCGCATTAATCCCTTTGCCTGTCCTCCACACTGTGACGCGACGCGATGCGATCGTGCAATGCGGTCGCAAATCGCAAATCGCAAGTTTCGCCCTACGCACGTTAATCCTTTCCTTTTTGTTTTTTGCGATTGCGATACTGCAATGCGTTATCATCCCACATTGCAGATCACCCATTTCTCACTTTGTCTCATTCTCCTAATAAAGTTTTGCGATGCGATCCCGCCTCTCATCTGCTGATTCGACGGCCCATATTTGTTCCCGTCAAATGCATGTCACCGCCATACTACATTTACGCATTTTACCTGTTTGTGTTCGAAGAAGGATGCAAAAACCCTCTTTTTTATCTTCCAATCAGTACATGAAAGTGTTTTTCCACGGATTGCAGCAGCAACAAAATCCAAGGAGGCATGGGATATTCTCAAAACTGCCTATCAAGGCATGGAGAAGGTGAAGACTGCAAAGTTGTAGATGTTGAGGAGAGACTTTGAAACACTCAGCATGAAGGAATCTGATACAATAGATTCATTCTTCACTCAGGTTATTGGTTGATAACCCAGATAAGATCTCATGGTGAGATTCTTGAAGAAAGAAGGATTGTAGAGAAGATCTTGAGAAGTTTACCCTCAAGGTTTGAAGCTATTGTGGTAGCAATAGAAGAAACAAAGGATCTCTCACAGTTCACAGTAGATGAACTAAGTGCTTCTCTTATGTCTCATGAACACAGACTGAGCAGAGGAACAAATTCCTATTTTGAGCAAGCATTCAAGACTCAGATGTCTTTTGGCCAAAGAAAAGGTCGAGGAAGAGCAAATAACAGAGGTCATGGAAGAAGCCAAAACAAAGGCAGATATAATCCTGCAAGCACAAGCGAAAGGAGTTGGAATCAGAACCAAGATGAAGGTTCAAGCAAACAGCAAGCTCATTAACAAAGGTATGACAAATCCCAAGTCCAATGTCATTATTGTAAGAAATATGGGCATTACACCAATGAATGTAAGAAAAAACAAAATGACATGAATAATAGGAAAAATGCTAATTTTGCAAATAAAGTAGATAAGAATCCAAAGAATGTGCTGTTAACATGTAACATTGCACAAGACAAACAAGAAGATCTTTGGTTCTTAGACTCAGGTTGTAGTAATCACATGACTGGAAATATTGCAATGTTCACCAATCTGGATGAAGATGTGAAATCTGAGGTAACAACAGGAACTGATAGTAAGATAGCTGTCAAGGGTAAGGACAAAGTAAGTATCCGAGCAAGAAATGGAGAACAGATGATTGTGCCAGATGTATACTATGTACCTGGCCTGGAATGTAATCTTTTGAGCATTGGACAGCTCATTGACAAAGGTTACAATGTTTTCTTCAAAGATGATATGTGTACAATCAGAGATATACCTCCAAGTAAGATGATCATTGCACAGGTGCAGATGACCAGCAATAGAATGTTTCCTCTCAAACTTAGGGCAGATTTGAAGGAAGGAAGAACTATTGCAGCTGTAACACAAGAAGTCTTTCAGGAACAAGTGAAAGATGAGAATTGGTTGTGGCACTTGAGATTTCGACATCTCAATTTCGGAGGCTTGAATCTGTTGCACAAAAATGGAATGGTAAAGGGATTTCCATTGATCGAGAAGCCGAAGAATCTTTGTGAAGGCTGCATCTTGGGCAAGCAACACAAAGAAAGCTTTCCAGCAGGAAAGAGTATAAGGGCAAAAGCACCCTTGGAAATTGTTCACTCTGATGTGTGTGGTCCGATGCAAACACCATCATTTTCTAGAAATAAATACGTTTTAACTTTCATTCATGATTACACCAGAAAGACATGGGTGTATATGCTGAAACAGAAGAGTGAAGTGTTTGAGAAATTCCACCACTTCAAAACTCTTGTTGAGAAGCAGTGTGGGCATTATATCAAAGTGCTCAGAACAGATAGAGGAGGAGAATACATCTCCCAATACTTTCTGCGGTTTTGCAGAGAGAATGGCATACAAAAGCAGTTCACCGCAAGGTATACACCTCAGCAAAACAGTGTTGCCGAAAGAAAGAATAGGACCATTCTTGACATGGTTAGAAGTATGCTGAAGGCAAAACACTTGCCTCATGATTATTGGGCAGAAGCTGTCACTTACGCAGTTTACGTCTTGAATAGATGCCCAACTAAAGCTGTCATGAACAAAATACCAGAAGAAGCATGGAGTGGTCAAAAGAAAACTGTCACTCACATGAGAGTATTTGGTTGTGTAGCTTATGCACATGTACCGGATCAGCTAAGGAAAAAGCTTGATAGTAAGGGGGAGAAGTGTGTATTTATTAGCTATTGTGATGAGTCAAATCATGCAAACTCTATAATCCATCCACTAAGAAATTGATAGTAAGCAGAGATGTGCAGTTCATTGAAGATGAAGCTTGGGATGGAAGCTTAGAAAAAACA
>APFE030493941.1:122038-134464 GCA_000404065.3 Pinus taeda | reverse complement strand
GCATAGTTGGCAGCCTTATGTACTTAACTGCAACTAGGCCAGACATTATGCACGTTGTGAGTTTAATCTCCAGATTTATGGAAAGACTGAAAGAGACTCATTGGCAGGCAGCCAAGAGGATTCTAAGATATGTAAATGGAACGAAGGTGTTTGGTATTTTATACTCCTCTTCTGAAAGTTTCATGTTGACAGGTTACACTGACATTGATTGGGATGGAAGTGTTGATGATAGGAAAAGCACATCAAGATATGTGTTTCATATGGGATCAGGAGCCATCTCATGGGCTTCCAAGAAGCAACCAGTTGTGTCTTTGTCAACAGCAAAGGCAGAGTATGTGGCAGCAACAGCAGCAGCATGCCAAGCAGTGTGGCTGAGAAGAGTTCTCAGAGATTTGTGTCATGAACAAGAAAAGGGCACAACCATTTACTGTGACAATAGCTCGGCAATAGCATTGTCTAAAAACTCAATTTTTCATAAAAGGATAAAGCACATAGACACCAAATTTCACTTCATACGTGAATTGGTTAACAATGGTGAGATTGTTTTGCAGCACTGCAGAACAGAGAATCAATTAGCTGAAATCTTGACAAAACCATTGGGAAAGAAAAGTTTTGATCATTTCAGGAAATTCCTGGGTATGCAGAAAAACCCAGCTGTTGAAATTAAGGGGGACTGTTGGAAATTAATTCCAATTGCAGCATCAGTTGAGCAGAAATCGCAAAACACGTCTCATCGCAAATCGCATTAATCCCTTCGCCTGTCCTTTGCACTGCGACGCGATGCGATGCGATTGTGCGATGCGGTCGCAGATCGCAGATCGCAAGTTCGCCCTACGCGCATTAAGCCTTTCCTTTTTGTTTTCTGCGATTGCGATACTGCGATGCATTATCATCGCACATCATAGATCGACGATTTCTCACTGTGTCTCATTCTCCTGTTAAAGTTTTGCGATGCGATCCTGCCACTCATCTGCTGATCCAACGGCCCATATTTGTTCCCGTCAAATGCACGTCACAACCATATTGCATTTACGCATTTTACCTGTTTGTGTTCCCAAGGAAGAAAGTTGGCTTTGTGCCATAACTGCTCACCAATAGAATTAAAGAAAAGCATGGCCAAGAAGGAAAGAACCAGCCTTGAGCCGTCCGTAGCATTTATCAGTTACGGGTTTCCATACAACCGACTCAAGAATTATAGCTGAGACTCTGTCAGAGAGTTAAAGCGGTTGATGGGCTATTATGACGACTAATGCACTATATATGTGTAGACACAGTAGTATAGATTGATGAGAGGTAATGCACAACAGTATAGGGAGAAAATTCCTTTCGTTGTGGAACTGAAGCGTTCCTGTTTGTAATCCCTCTGTTCAGAGGAAGACTATTTTGTAACAGTTTTTTTTAATATAAGTTTTTATTATGTGTTAAAGATCATGTATTCGTATCAGAGCGTTGTTCTCTAGACTTTTGTGTTTTGGTATTTTAGCAGATAAAATATCCAACAACTATCAGTCTTTGTTCCCTTACGGGCTTGTGAAGATTGGCCAATCACATATTTCCAAGGCTGGAACTGATATAGGAAACCTGCGTTATGTAGCATACAAAGAATAAGATCATATTTATTTGAAATAATAGCCATAGTAATCTGTTGATTCTTTAAATGTATAATCTCCTAATAAATCAACTCAAATCGAACCCTATCGAAATTTCATCTTTACATACCTTAGTACACTTAATAGATGAATTCAATATCCATTGATGGGTTCTAAAATGACTAGGTTGGGGTTATATGTAGTGCCCATTAGAAGCCAGTAACGTAGCCATAAACAAAGGTTGCTTGCCTGTTGGGGGCCAAATCAGGAAAGGTGGGCCAGATCAGGAAAGGCTTCGGGGCTGGGAGAAAGGCTGCTAGAACCCAGCGGCTTGCTTGATGGCAGGGATTTGAACCTGGCATCACCATTGTACACATCAATGAAATACAAAGCACAACATCACATACGGAGCTCGCAGACGGCATATTTCTGTTCTTCTTCTGATGATGATGATTTCAATGGATTCACCAGATTTGGTTGGCTCTGGTTGTTTCTTGGTGGCATTTAAAAGAGTCTTGCCATCTGCAAGGGCATTAGGCATCAGGCATCAGGATGAGCCATTAATTATGCTTTGGAACCGTATACAACTTGCAATGAATTGGTAACCACTTCCCTAATCGAACGGTTGAGTCTTTTCCAATCGTCTAAATATAATCTCATGGTGCACAATAATGACAAGTGGACAAGTGTTTGTTTATGCACACAAAAAATGTAGAATGTTGTGTGCATAAACAAACGAATCACAAATTCTAGTGTGAAAAAATGTTGGATATAAAGGGAGAGGCATTGAGCAATGTCTGACCAACCAAACAAATAAAGGGGATTGAGATGAAAAATTGGATATACATGCTCGAGAACATGCTTTTCAGCTTTATAACTTTCTCTATAGCTGTATGAACAGATTTAAGAATAAAACAAGGAAAACATTATAATAAGTTCATCATAAGACATCAGCCAACTGATTCTCAATGAGCATTCTTGGAAGAACTAGACAACCCATACTCTGGACCAAGAATGGGTACTACAATATATCAAAGAAATGGACATCCATGCTTCTTACATACACAATGATCGTACCAGAGTTAAGATTATTTGAACCTATTTGTTGGGTTCAAACAAGAGACAAAATAGTTTCTAATCTGTCACAATACCCAATTCCCTTAATCTTTGTAATTGGGTTTTACCATCTCCATCCAAAACTGATGTACTGGCACCCCTAAAAAGCAAAGGAGATTGTAACTAAATTTTAGACAAATATAAATCATACAAAACCTTAACACAAACAAAGGAGATTGTAACTAAATTTTAGATAGAAATAAATCATACAAAACCTTAACACAACTAGAGGTAGATATATAAAAAACCTTAACACAACCAGAGGTAGATATATAACACAAAAAGAAACTCAACGAAATTTTTGAGCACCTAGAAATCAACGATTTTGCAAATGGGATCATCCTCCAAGAGATACAAAGATGAAGTGGAGTTCTTCCACAATAGTCACGAGTATTCACCATACTGCAGTAGTAGTTGTACCATGCCTAGATCACCACAAGTATTCAGCAGTAGTAGTTGTACCATGCCTAGATCACCACTATAACATGCTAGATGTAGCAACGAGCATCATTGTAGACCCTCCTCTACTTCACTTAAATCCTCATTATCAGTCATGGAGTTTGGGCTAGATGTTTTTGAATCAGATAGTTATATGTGCCCAATACAACCAGAATCATTTTGTATTGTGTTTCAATTCCTCTTAGTGATTACTGCTTTTTCTAAAAGCAAGGAACAAATGGCCTTTCCCTACTCATATGTTGTATTAACATTAACACTGGAATTCAAAATAAGATGGTATGTTAACTACTTGTTATTTTAAAGCATTCCATTAGGAACTACTCTATGTTGAAGCTATTCAACCAGTGTTTGAATTCACAAATAATACAAATGTCAAAATGACACCATACCAAGCAAATAAACAACATAGGAATATAAAATATATGATAGTCTGAAAATGATTAATTATTCTGCATGCTCAAAAGGCATGACTTCTAAACAGACGATGACATGTCCATTAATCCCCTTGAAATCTTGAAGCACGTAGCACCAAAATTCAGTGTTGCAGTTGTTGTGTCATCCGCTGTAATGTAGTTGAGTGCATCCATTTAAAAAAAAACACCATCGTCTATTAATGAAAACAGGGCACTGAAAATATGGAGTTGATTCCAGCAACTCTGTTTCCTATCTTGTGATGTGAGACTTGTTCGAATTGTTGTAACTACCTCACCCATGGTTCGAACCTTGTAGAATATGCAAATCCTCCACCAGTTGCTGAGAAGAAACCACCATGGGACTGTATGGACTCATGGCATGGTGATGACGACAGGGATAGGCCATTCTTGACCCCTTTCTTCCAAATTTCTTGTGCCAATTGATACTGGTAACAAATCAAAGGCAAGAAAATACAATGATCCCATTTGGAAAATTACCCAAAATTGGAAAACACATAACGAAAAAATAAGACATATAGCCATATTTAAATGGTAGTAAGCGGAGGATGGTCTGTTCGTAAAGGGACAAGTATATTCGTTCCAAACCACAACGTAATCATCGGAGGCGGTTAGTCCCTAATGCTTGCGGGAGGTTCAGCCTGCGATGATCCAACAATACAAAGTTTTCTAATCTTCTAACACAAATATCGATGGCTCACGACAAGACACAATGGTACGGGAGGGAGTTGGTCTCAGAGGGAAATGCTTTATGGCGTAAAAGTAAAACCATATGATGACATCTCCATTTCCATATTGAGTGCAACGATCTGTGTGGAAAAAAAGTGTACATGCAAAATCATATTGGAATCTTCATTTCCATTTTGGGTGTAACTATCAATTGATTGATTGTAATTTATAATGAAATTGAGAAAAGGTGTCACAATCACTATATATATAATAAAATTAATTATTTTCATTTTCCAAAATATCAAACAATATCTCATTTCCATTTTGGGTTCAATTCTCTATGTGGAAGAATGGTATAAATGTAAAATCATAATATTGGAATCTTCATTCCATATTGGGTGTAACTATCTCTTCATTGATTGACATTTATAATGAAATTCACAAAAATGTACAACCATCACTATTTATAGTAAATGATTTTCACTTTCCAAAATATCAAATATCTCATATTACTCTATAATAATGAATGGAATATTTATGCAATAAATTTATAAAATTATCATTACAATTAATAAAATATTCTTGCAATGAAGTTATAAAATTATAATTACAATGTTCTAGATATTAAAATTCAAAACAACATTCACTATACACCATAAAATACCATATTTAAAGATTAAGGGGTAATCTATATTGGAAATCTTATAGAATCTTTGAATTGGGCATAATGTAAGTGATTTTTCTTTATCTACTAACTTTGAATGACATTTTGTTTACTAATTTTTATCTTCAATGAATTTTTATATGTCACAATTCCTCTTGAATTTATGTCTTATGGTGTTTCCTTTGGAACATATGGTGCAATTGCTAGTTATAGATAACATGAATTTATCTAATTATAATGATGTTAACAGTTAGTTGATGATTATTCACATGAACTTTCTTTTCATATAATTTAAATTCATTTTCTTTAATTATAAGTAATTATCTTTTAACAAGATGTACATAATCATATTATATTTGGCTATTCATTATATTTCTTCTAACTAAACTATGATACAATACTTGTTATTTTTCAAAATCAATCAAATATATTAAACAATAATTGAGACATGGTATAACATTTAGATTAGATATTATTAAAATCTCATGGTAAAAATGATTAGTTTTGAGCATTAATTGTTAATCAAGTTGCCTACTAGTCCGGTAGATGTTGAAATTGTTTAGGAAAATGCTTTCAATGGTTAAGGTTAATCTTAATTAGAGGTAGAGGGGATAAAAAAATAAAACAATACGTTGACATTGTCATTTCTATATTGGGTGAAACACTCAATATGGAAGAAAGGGTATACATGAAAAATCATATTAGAATCTTCATTTCCATATTGGGTGTAACTATCAATTTTTATTGGCATTTATAATGAAATTCAGAAAATGTGCAATAATCACTATATATAATAAAATTAATGATTTTCTCTTTCCAAAATATCAAATATCTATGATTACTCTATAATAATGAATAGAATATCTATGCAATAAAGCTATAAAATTATGATTTCCATTAATAGAATATTCTTGCAATAAATTTATAGAATTATGATTACACCATAAAAGACCATTTTTAAAGAAAGAACATTAATGGCCACACTAAATACAAACTAAATATAACCCAAAACCCATTGGAATCAAATTATTCATTCAGTACAGAAAAAAAAATCAAGATTCATACATGTGAAAGTTGTTGCTGAGACAAATATCATGAGTACGAGGTGAAGCCAAAGCCTCATTGTTGTACTATTGTCCATGTGAGTGATCTCATTCCAAAACAAATCATGCGTACCAGTAACAAAGGGAAAGCCCAAAGACTCATTGTTGTACTGTTTTCCATGTGAGTGATTCGATGTATACGATTCCCAATGGATTCCAAGGAGCTAGCTACAAATTTATCAATTGGGTAGATATTTTTAATAGGAAAATTGTGGAAGGTGTTACAAAATCTGATGACATTATGAGGGTAGATATTTTTAATAGGATAATTGTGGAAGATGTCACAAAATCTGATGAAATCACGGAACCATTAAGCCAGAAGTACTTGTTTAATTACATTTTTATTACGTGTATGATTAGCCTTTTTTTTAACTATTAATTGTTAATCTTACGACTTAAAAATATTCAATCATCTAAAACGTAATAAATAAATAATAATTCAATTTTAAAGTCATGATTAAATTAAAAAAATTAGTGTATAAGACTTTGTCTTGAGATAAAAGACCCAACTAAAGATAAGAGACCCAGATAAAGTAAAATTTTGATTGTTATAAAAATCTATAAAAACAGATATATTCCTATTAAAATCTACAAAAACATACATATTGTATTACTCTATAAATTTCAACTTAAATAGTATGTTAAAATATTACAAACTACCTATGCTATTATGCTATTGTATTAAATACTTGCTTCGCCATTTCTGGCCCTTTCCCTCCCTTAACTTTCGTAACCCACACTCGGAGTTCATACCACAGGTCCCTTGCCAACGTGGCTAGCATGTATCCCTCAACACTAACAACTCCACATGTTGATGTCAGACACATACGACTCTGATGTTTCTGGAGATTTTTAGGGCGATGATGGCTTGTACATTAATCTAGCCAGAATGACTACCCTACCTGTCTTGGCCTTTAACCAAGTGTTTAGCCATGTGGTCGAGATTTCTGCTAGGGTTCAGCTCTACAAATTCTTGTTTTTTTTGTTAATGTGAATGTCTTTGTTGAACGGAGGGTAATATTTGAACGCGCAATGTGGCTATGCCTCTAGTTTCGACAACAAGTAACTTCTAACTCTCATCCTATTTAATGTCCTGTAGAGTATCTATGTTAATTGGTTCCATTTATTAAGTTTTTGTACTAACCATTGTTATAGGATTTTCGAGGTATATATGTGTTTTTTTTAACAATGGTTTTGTTTTATAGTCATAACATGTGTTGCAGTTCAACAATACACCAAGCATTTCTAGAGCATTATTGTTCTCTTGATGGGGACTATATTAGGGATTGATCATTTGAGGGATTTCGAGAGAGCTACCCTCCGTTAGATTCAAACTTTAGTTATCTAAAAGAACATATCTATCTCCTATTAAGGTTCCATCTTCAGGTAACTATAGATTCCCATGCAAAATTGGTTGTTACCTTACTATTTGTGTTTCCATTGAATTCCTGCAAAATTCCTTCTGCCTCTTCGTTAGAATGTTTTTACTTTACTATTTGTGTTTCCATTTAATTCCTGGTCATATTTTTTATTGCAAACTCCTCCTTTGGTCATATTTTTTATTGCAAACTCCTCCTTTAGATAAAGGAGACCCATGGAATCTTGACATGAATTCTTAGTACCAATATAGGGATTTTCCTTTAGGTACTGAAACCCTTTGTATCCCTTTGTATTAAAGGTATTAAAACCCAGGCATTCGATTATATTAAGTGATTATTTGAGCTACAAAGTTCTGTTATAGTATTAAGAGGGGTTTTTTCCTTAGATGAATTATAGAAGTTTTTGTTTGAAAAATATCATGGGATTTTCTACTTTAGGTATTTTTAGGGTTTCAATTTTGGAAATTACCAAAGGGTTTTCCTTACTTATTTACTTGCAAGGTATGGAGGAAATGTGTGTCATCTCAAGCACTTAGATGGCTTCGTTTCAAAGCTTACTATAGGCAGGAACAATGTCTTATTGGTCCCTACCATCTGGCAATGGCATGAGACTATAGTAATGAGAAACAGTTGTTTAAGCATTACTTCACATACTTAGTGTTACAATTAACCTAAACTTTTTAACATTGCATTGTATTGACCATACTGTATTTTATTTGATCATCTTATTTGACCTCTTCTTGAGGCCAAGAGGCAAAAACTATATATTAAATTTAATTTGTTTGGTTCATAGTTTCGAAATGTAAATTAATGTTAGCATTAGTTTAGGGGTATTAAATGTTATACTATTTAGTCCACCATTCTTATGTTATCAGGTTTATTGCCAAATAGTTGATTGCATGTGCAACCACACTCTATTCTCTCTAAGTGGTTGATTGCATGTGCAGCCACACTCTGTTCCCTCTAGCACACAACCAACCAAAAGGTAAGTTGATTGCCAAGTGGTGAGTGCATGCACATTGCATCCACACTCTGTTCTCTCCAGCAAGAACAACAAGAAGTTGGTTGTTTGCATGACATCGAAAAGTACGTCAAGAGCTCTTTAAATATCCGCGAAGGAGCTCTTTAAAGATCGACGAAGGAGCTATTTCTGGCTGGGAATTAATTATCAGAGAGTACTGAGTGGGCATTGGACCTTCGAGTTAAGTCAAGAGCCCAAGCTCACTTAACTTTAAAGATCCACGAAGGAGCGATTTCCTGCTCGGAATTGATTGATCCACCAAAGAGCTATTTCCGGATGGGAATTATTTCCCTGTAAGATAGTTGCAACAGCCTCATCCAAGCAATGGAGGTCACTTTCTAGAGCTCAAGAAGTGAGCATAATGGCCAACTGGCTGCAAATGCAAAATATCATTGTTAGTAAAATTAGTGATCTGTTTATCTTCATTTGTTTTGTTATATCACGTTTATCATTGTTAGTGATATGTATATCTTAATTTGTTTTGTTATATCACGTTTTTTGTAAGCAGATAATTACCAGTAAGAACATAATTACCTCCAACAATGACAACGACGCTAAGAATTCATTTAAGCTTATTGTTCTTAAAACACAAGGTAAAAAACGAGATTGAAAGACCATATGCAATACAGAAAAAGCATAAATTCAATTGAAACAAGGAGGGTTGCGCGACAGCTAGTCCCTGCCATATAGGCATGTGCTCCTGTTAGTTGCAGTGTTTAGCAAGCTTGTTCCGCTGTTTATTATACTGCATACTACGATTAAAGTATTTTTCAACCTGTATTAATTATACTGCATACTACGATTAAAGTATTTTTCAACCTGTATTAATGTATCACAGGTAGCCTGGTTTTCTATCTGCCAGAGAACAAATTTCATGGCTAAACCCGGCCGATCAGACTTGGAAGTGCTAGGTTCACCATAACCAATACAATTCAATAGACCCTCAAGGCCGACTTTTGGCTTAGCGTCCACTAAAACTTTCTGTTTAATATAACAACTTTTGCACAGTCATCATCGTCTCAGCCGCTGGATAAGGATGATAAGACAACATGAAGGAAGACTTTAGGAAATGTGTGTCAGAATAAAAAAGAAGAGTTCATAAATTGTGACCCATCGATCAACGTGGTGCTGCTATGAGATACCACGTAGCAAATATAGTAAACTTATAATCTCTACCCAACTCAAATTTATTATTACTCTGCTGCTAAAAAGCATGTATCGGTTTATTACACTGCATACTACGGTTAAAGTATTTCAACCTGTACTAATGTATTACAGGTAGCTTGGTAGTCTATCTGCCAGAGAATAAATTTCATGGCGAAACCCGGCGGATCAGACTTGGAAGTGCGAGGTTCACCATAACCAATACGATTCAATAGACCCTCAAGGCCGACTTTTGGCTTAGCATCCACTAAAACTTTCTATTTAATCTAACAACTTTTGCACAATCATCATCGTCTCAGCAGCTGGATAAGGATGAGAAGACAACATGAAGGCAGACTATAGGAAATGTGTGTCAGAATAAAAAGAAGAGTTCATAGATTGTGACTCATCGATCAACGTGGTGCTGACTTTTGGCTTAGCGTCCACTAAAACTTTCTGTTTAATCTAACAACTTTTGCACAGTCATCATCGTCTCAGCAGCCGGATAAGGATGAGAAGACAACATGAAGGCAGACTATAGGAAATGTGTGTCAGAATAAGAAGAAGAGTTCATAAATTGTGACTCATCGATCAAGGTGGTGCTGCTACGAGATACCACGTAGCAAATATAGTAAACTTATAATCTCCACCCAACTCAAATTTATTATTACTCTACTGCCAAAAAGCAGGTATACGGTGTCTTTACAGCCACTTCTCCAATATAAAGTCGCGGCGCAGCTTTATTGATGCACTCTGCAAATATTGTTATTAAAGTTTGGGTGACATGCTCTCATTATAATGCTGCCATTGATGTGTGAATTCATTTACGCTAGCTTTGGTGAAATAATATATCAAAGGCGGTGTATGTAGATTAGTTAAAGTTGTTCATGTTTGAAATGCTTTGATGTTGGGGATTTTTCTGGTAAAATCCCAAAAACAAACAATTGACTGAATACAGAGCAATGCTTTGTTTTTTTCTTCATGATCTTTTGCACAGGGAAGAAAATAAAATTTCTAAGGACAGAGATTTTTCACACCAATAAAACCTTTATATTCATTAATAAAAACTCTGATACATATTTCTTCCTCTTACTGTGAGGGATTCACCAAAAACAAAATTACCATGCCTTTGTTACAAATGATTTTTACACTGCTGTGTAAAATCTACATTCACATTTACTGCTGTAAAAGACCTTTTACATTTACTCATTTACCACTGTAAAATGAAATTCTTGCATATGCTGTAAAAATTTCTTACATAACATTCACTGTGGGGTGAAAAACCATTTCTTTACTCACACCATTTACAATGTTGTTTAAAACAATTCTTCATTCGCTCTTATTGCAGCTTCCTTCCCTTCGTTTTAACAACAACAAAAAAATTACATCACGCTGCTGTGTATTGGCAAATTACATATTCTCAAAACACATACCGTCAATGTTCTATTTCACACTCCTGTGTGTTTCACACCATGCTAGCCCTGCTCTGGTTTCGCACTGTTGCGCTGCCCTTTACATTACACATTACAATACATATGCGAATGAAGACAAAAAACAAAACATATACCAAAACCAAAAAAGATTTAATGATAGGTTGACTTACCCATACCTATCTTTAAATTTACCATACTTCCGTGCAAACAAAAATTAAAACATTTACCAGCCATCCTACGAACAATATTAAAGTTCATTAATTACTTTTACGGCGGTCAAACAAAAAGTTCAGGCAGGTTGATGAAGATCCTTGTCCGTTGACCTGATCGGACACATTTCGCACACCTAGCTCACACAAACCAAACGAACATTAGCTGCCGGGGAGTGGGTGGTTTTGTGTTCGTACACAGGACGTGTGGCAGCAAGTCGAGGTGTTCGAAGGCCCTCTGATAGAAACAACTTTTTGCCAAAAGCGGTGCGAAATGTACTGTGGTTTTCTGAAGTGGTTTTCCGGAATAAATTCCGCGGGGTTATTCAGCTGGTACGACAGTTGAAATTATGATTTCAACACTCCCCTTTAATTTCAACTGCTAGGTATTCAGTCATACCCAAACATTTTCTCAAAAACTCAAAGCTTTTCTGGTCTAGTGGCTTTGTCAGAATGTCTGCTACCTGTTACTGAGTCCTGCAATGTTCTAAGACAATTTCTCCATTGCTCACCAATTCCCTGATGTAATGAAACCTCGTGTCAATGTGTTTCGTTCTCTTATGAAACACTGAATTCTTTGATAATGCAATAGCTGAGCTATTGTCACAAAAAAACATTGTTTCTTTTGCCCGCTCTTCGCCTAAGCTCCTCAACATCCTTCTAATCCAAACTGCTTGACATGCTGCTGCTGTAGCTGCCACATATTCAGCCTCTGCTGTAGAAAATGCTACAATGAACTGCTTCTTAGAAGCCCATGAAATGGCTTCTGAACCCATGTGAAAATCATAACCGGAAGTGCTTTTCTGATCATCTACACTTCCGCCCAATCACTATCAGTGTATCCAACTAAATCTGAATGTTCTGAGACATTATATAAGATGCAAACCTTTTAGTACCATTAACATACCTCAGAATCCTTTTAGCTGCTTTCCAATGTGCTTCCTTTGGCCTCTCCATGAATCTGGAAATCAAACTAACAACAAACATTATGTCAGGTCTAGTTGCAGTTAAATACATAAGGCTGCCAACTATGCTCTTGTACAAACTAGGATCAAAATCCTTGTTGTTGTCCTCTTTGATGAGTTTTAATCCCATTACTGTGGGAGTGATTGCTGCCTTGCACTCTTGCATATTAAATCTGCCCAACACTTCATTTACATATCTTGCTTGAGAGATAAAAATTCCATTTTCATTTTGATCTACTTCTATT
>APFE030493941.1:83835-110454 GCA_000404065.3 Pinus taeda | reverse complement strand
TTATGTAACAGCTCATCAAACCGGCCCAATTGAGCTACTTCAATGCTTCAACACTTCATCAACCCGGTTACCAACCTGCTTTGATACCAACTGTCATGCCCCCAAGCCTACGGTGGTCTTTCAACCGTGCCGGCGAGGTGCGGCAACACCGAACACTTTCTTTTTAACAATACTCGTGCACATGGACTACACCTAAATTCACTTTCTCGTTACTTAGCTTGTGTTTCGCAACCAAGTAAACATGGAATTATCCTTTATACTTAATGAAGCCCATACTCATTCATTATCCATAGCAATTATAACAAGAACATCAACAATTGCAACAAGTATAAAGGGGAGGGGCAACTCCGCATAATGTGAGTCTGCCCAACAATATATTAAGTTTAACATTTTACAATATCCAAGTGTGTCTGGCTGAACCAAGTCTCGCACTTAACCAAATATTACAAAGAGAGGCAAACCTGCCTTTACAACAATCTTGTGCACCTCTTGCACGAAGGGCGGTGCTCAGCTGAGCCACCTAACTCCCTTTCCAAGTCCTACACAAAATCTGCAACCAACCTCGGCACACCTTGCCAACCTTCGACCGTCCACAAGAAGTATCAAGTATGCAACCTTCACCAAGTAGTACGAATGAGATATGCACACTCCTCCCTTTTTGCACACTTCCTCTTGCCTTGTGTGAAGAAACCAAGAGATATGCGAGTTCGTTGTCGTTCAAATGTGCTCCAATGATCATACACTTATATGCATCCAACGTGGGTTATGTTGTGGGTGGCAGCCCCTTGGCTAACCCCCAAATACGCCATAAACACACCCCAAATGCCTTCATCGCATGTCGGCCTTGCCTTGTGCAAGCCTCCTCCCAAATCAGTGTATAAAGCTCCCACACTTAGCCGCATATGCAAGTGTCATTCGCTCGCTGTCCATGGTTTTGTCACATTGTTGTTTCGTGTAACGTCGCATTTTGTGCAAAGTCGCCTTCGTGCGGTCGTGCACCCCCGCCCGGCGTGCGCACGCGCCCGGCGCCCGGCACCCGCTCGTCGCACAATCCACAAGGCATTACAAGATGTATTCTAATCATGTACGTTAGAGGTTTCATAATCAAATACATTATCATTTTATATATTTTTATATAATAAGTAGCATTATAATAATCATTTCCTATTCTTTAATTTTAAAATTCAATAATTCTTTTCAATTTTAAAGACATTTTCTATACGTAAAAGTATTAATGAAATTAATATCTTTTTAAAAGTTATGATATTATTTTGTTATTAAAAATAAAGTGACTTTCAAATTTTTGGAGGATGACCATTTCAATGTCTTTTTAGCCATTATGCCATATGACCCGATCAAGTTTTCTATTTCTCTATTATTGTTTAGGGTTACCTTTTTAGTTGGGTATATATATATATATCTATCTATATAATATATATTGTTTTGATTTTTAAAAGTTGGGATTTTTAGTTTGTGTTTCATGAATATATTATAAAAAGCAATTTTAGTGGATTTTAGTAGAATCTAAATAATTTGTATGATTGATGAAGCATTAACATTTATTATATTCATAGAAGAGAATGTATCATAATCATTAATATTTTATAGAGAGAATGGATTGATTTGTAAATTCAATAATTTATAGTCTAAAGTTTGCAAATCTATGATTCAGATTTCCTTCGAGTTAAAATTTTGATTGTGATCAAGTCCTTTTTAGATGAAATGCATGCTTTCTAATGTAACATATTTTTACCCATTGCAGCAAAGTCTCAAAGGTATGGTCATCAAGGAAATCTTATCACAACTAATGGTGCAATGAAGTAATGGAAGCCCGTCATCTAATCAACAAAGATCCATCGATGTCCTCCTAGATACCCTCTCTAAAGCTATCCTAGATGGTTGCTTTATATTTGGAACCTCATGCTGATGTCATTGCATCAAGGGGTAGACATTCTCCCTAGGTTATAGTATAAATAGGTCAAGGTATTGACCAAGAGCCACAAAATGTGGCTAGGGAGAATGACCCAGAGAGAATCAAGACCCACAGTGCTCCCGAAATGGGTGAGTGAGTGCCTCTAGCATTAGATAAGAAATTTAACATTCAATTAACATGTAGGAATGGTAATAGCCTAGGGTTTCGCCATAGGTCATAGGTGTTGACTAGGTTCCAAGTGATAACTTGGATAATTCGTGAATTGTTCCAAGTGATGATTTGTTGAGCATGATGTTTATGCATTATGGTTTCCGTAGGTAGTTGATTGACACATCAACATAGATATCTTATTCAAGTGCAATCATTCCCTCTAGGTCATGAATTAGGGAGAATGGTCTGACAAAGGAAAGTCATTCTTTGTGTGCCAATTATGTTGACTAGAATTAGGAAGAACTATCCTAGAGGCCTAGAATCACTCAATTGAGTGGGTTCCCTTTAACATTAGGCTCAAACTCTCTAGAGAGTTTGAGAGAGCACATTTAGCATTAGGCCTAGAATTACTCATGAATATTGAGGTCTTTGGAGATTCACCACGAGTCAAATATATTAAATAGTTTGATGGTTAACCAAGACTACTCTAGGTCAAGAGTATCGACCAGGATGATGGTCATGATACATCGTAGGTTCGAGATAGTGACTATAATTTTGATGACTAGTTGATGCAAATGGTGTATCATGGGTTAGAGGTATTGACTGAGATTATAGAGATAATACAACATAGGTTAGGGATACCGACCATAATTATGGTAACAAAGTGATGTTGTTGATTTACCGTGAGTCAGAGTTGCTGACTAGGATTATGGTAATAGAGTGATGCTAGTGTTGATGATAAATGGTGAACCTTTTCTTAGAGAAATTTATCAATATGAGAACATATGGTGTTGGGTGTGATATATTTTATTTTATGTGGACCAAATAATAGTTGGGTAGACCCAAGGATGGGGGTCAAACCTAAAGATGGTGGGCAGATCTACCCATGTTTTTTCACATGGTTTTTTGGCACGATGGGTTTTTCCCATGGTATCTGTAGATCCAGTAAAGGGAACTACAAGTATGTTCTAATCCAGGGTTAGTGAATTGGCGTTTATGAATACTTCGACATGTGTATATATATATATATATATATATATCTATATATTGTAACATTAAAAGGAATATAATGAAAAATCAATATGGTATTCCTGGTTTTGGGATCCAGGGGAATTTTTTGTGTATATGTAATGTTACAAACTACAAAATATAGTGAATATCAAGACATACACTAAATTGCAGCCAAGAATTTTCACACATGCATGCACAAATTTACACAAACAGAAATAGATCAGAGAACCATAAAATAACAGCCATATAACTAAGCCATTTTATTGATTTTAAAGTTGTAACTGAATACAATGGATTGAATATATAGAACTTTGACTTGCTACTGCAAGCATGCAATACCCAGATGGGAAACTAAGTGAAATATCCAACTAAAATGACTCAATCTATCCAACAAATGCATAGCCCATAAATTGTTGTTGTTGTTTCTGCTGGAGGGAAATTGTGAAATGAACACTCGAAACGGCTCCAAAAGTTCTGAAAAATTACAGGGAGGCTCCTCACACTCCAACCAATAAATCCCATAAATATTTTGAGCTAATTCGAGTCGACCCAGATGCCTAAAATAATACGAAAATCCTTGTTAAACTAACAATTCACCCTGCTATAAGAATGAGGATTTCAGATCTGAATATCGCCCAATTTTTTTTCTAAAATTGACTAGAGTCTCCTCTCACCAAACCCACAAAAACTCGGAAAAATATCAAACTGAATCCATGAGTCACCGAAACCCCAAATCCAGTGTGCAACTCTTCACAGTCTACTAGTGAGCTACAAAAATCAAATTGCTACAAGAATGCACAATTTCCCTAATGGGAAACTTCTTTAAATCCTATCGAAATTCCTTCCTAAAAATTTCATCAAAAATAAGCTCTAATACCTGACAAAGCACTAGTACTCAACCCCTACAAAATAGCTAGAAATATAGCCCACAATAGTTGATCCTCCAATGAGCAATTAAAACAACCTCTATGCCCAGGGAGTGGAAAACTGAGTGAATACCTGCAATAAAGCTCTGTGGAAATGTTGAATTGGACTCCCCAAATTACCTCACTATGGAGACACTCAAATTTCTTCGAAATGAGGGTGGAATTCTGCTTGGAAATTCTTTGTGCTAAACAACACTGATTGACTTGGCTAAGAAGCTCAAGCAAAGTCTCCAATTCTAAAATGAAATGCCAAATAGAATGGTGAAAATAAGTATCTAGATTTCCTTTTATTATTTATTTCCCTTCCTCACACCATAGGTCAACTTCTCTTGCACTATGATCTGATACTACGGCTTGATTTTTCTCATGGTTCGATTTCCACTTTGGTAACCTCCACAACTTATCTTTACTTTAATTTTTCTTTTATCTTGAGTTTTGCCTTCTTTTCTCTCCAAAGATTATATTGAGCCATCATAACCCATTATCCTAAGTTTATTTGCCAAAAATATTTGTTATTCACCAAAATTGTAAAATTGAGAATTTCCCTTAGCAAATTTATTACTTATTGGGGACATGAGAGTCCTCCACACCAAAATTTTCTTGTCCTCGAGAAATGCTTGAACAAGTGCCCTCTTTGAATTTTGATCACAATTTTAACCACGAATAATACCAGGGTCCCAAATGTGCCATTAAGTTATCCCCAATCTCAACATTGTCTTGACATGAAGGAATCCCTCGATACTAGGATCCCAAGCCATCCTGATCAATGTGAATCAAACCTTACTACAATAGTTGTCCAACTAGATACAGGTACCAAAATCGCTCAGCTTACTATCAGTAAGTAGAGCATTGTGATAATGTAGGAATTTGTCCATCTCCCCATGATGTTTCCCTACTAAGTAGTCCACCTCATTCACTGCAAGAGTAAACTCTTGATGACACAACACAATCCCTATGGGGATGAAGTCATTACTGCATGAACTTCCACCAATATCATCCCACCAACCAACTTGCCATGTTGAGGAAGTCTCCCATGCTATCAGCGAGTTGCTAAAGCCTCAGGGAATATTTGAGTGATCTCCTCCTATAGTAGGCAACTCTTCCGTAAGGGTTGTTGAGAGGTCAAGTAATATGATGTTTGAGTCCCATGCCCATCACAGAAAGAAATTGTCCTGCTGACCTTGTAACAGTGTGGTCATGACTAACTACCTACTATACTTGTACCATAAACTCCTCTCATGTAACTCTCGGCCATAATATATGTGATGATTGAGGCTAAGATGAACCTACTAATATGACTCAACAACGCTCATGCCTATCACTCCATGGCTGACTCTAGTCCTGAACAACCACATACTTCATCATATGATGAATACCATGGTGACCCCCCATGTATTAACCTGATAATGAACCAGATCACCTATTATTTGGATTTTACTCACTAAGTAATGAAGTGTCCCACCAATCAACTGGATCTGGGGATTTGATAAACATATTGGAAGTCCACAACTACCAATCCTCACTGCATGTTATTGTGACATGATGTTAGCTATTGGGAACCCTTTGTACCTCGTCTTTGACCCTTGTATATATCCCATTGATGGGTATCAAAATTAATAATTTTTCTCATGTATGACAAACTATTATACTCCTACCAAACCACACAGTGAAATTTGCTATCTCGTCTCCTAAAGATGTACCCAGTTACTTCCTGGAACCTCAGCATCCTCCTTCCAATGAGCACTATCATCCCCTATACATCATTCTCACATAAAACCTTGGGTTGTCCCACTGAAAGTGCAGCCTACAGATCACTCACGGTCACCTCCCTAAGTGTGAACTTCAGGGTGGATCATACGCTACCTCTATTGCAAACCATGCACTCGCAAAGCCTGTACTTGTCAGCTCGTGCCCTGATCAAATGCCACCATTGAGAAGCCTCTCTCAGGATGCTTTATGTCCTAACTAACTGTCTCGAGTGAGCCTCTCGTGTCATGTTTCTAACGATGAAGGCATCGAGGGAAAGCACCCAACTTTGTTGCGAATGCAAACAATGTGGTAGTGAGACAAGCGCACATGTCCCCTCGGATATCATCCAATGATGCTCATGAGTATCGCCATCGATTCTGAGTGAGACGCACCAAAGTGTATGCCTGTTGTCCCTATTAGGCGTTCTTTTTGGTACACACATCCCTTCCCTTATCAAACAACGGTGCCTCCAAGGAATTTATGGAGTATGTTTCTCTATCACCAATGGGATTAGGTTCAAGGTCGCTAAATATTGTCAATTTATCATCAGAAGGACTCATCCCTACGTCCAACCCTATACCAATTGGAAATGACCTATTTCCACCTTTCCCTTTAGTTTCTATTATCTCCCTTTCCGTCGAGCTCTCTTCTTCAACTCTCCATCAATTCTCGCTCCTCTATCCTCAGCATATTATGTGTCCTTGCTGGATTCCTATTTTCAATTTTATTTATCTCTTATACCAATTTGTTTTTTCAATAGCTTCCTCTCACTAGATGTGTTAAGTGATGATGGTATTCCCTCATAATTGAATTCTCCATTGACTTTGCCAATTAAATATTTTCTAGACAGATTAATAATACGCAAATATTTTCCTAAAAACATGGAAGCATCTGATAAGACTGTGTTTAAAGCATTCCATGTAGAAACAATGGTCATGTCATCCCAAGAAGGATTTATTGAGCAAAACATAGGTCTCAACATTTAAAAAGGGGCGAAGTACGAGAACTAATGGAGTCTAGAAGAAAAAATATTTCAAGAGATTTGATAGAAATTTTTTCATCCCACTGCAGGGCTTCATGTAAGGTAAAACACTTGTGAAGTGAACAGATCAAGGTGATATTGACATAAATTTTTCCAAGAAAATATCTATAATTTGTCAAGAAAATGTTTGTCCTGTCATGGGATGATTAATAAGTGAAAGTGTGTTGGCTTTTATGGGCCTGACGTAGGTTTGGAAGAGTTATTTAGCCAAATAAATCCCGCAGCTACCGACCCTTTCAGCAACAGTCTGCGGTGTGCGGACTGAGGTCTCACCCGACGTAGCAGGGGAGGGTGCTGGAACTAGGTTTTCACACCCTTGGGATGTATTAATGTGATCTGGAGGTTTCGTGCATCGTTTATGGCCTCACGCCACTCTGCTTTCGCATAGATCTAAAACATGATAAATCCTTAATACTTATTTTTAGTGAGTTGTTATGGATCACATCTACAATTTACGGTATTTAAGCAAACATTTAATAGAGATAACCAATTCACACACACAGCAATGTTATAGATTTTCATAAACTCACAACATAAACATAAGCGTACAAATCCACAGATATATCAACTAGAAATTAACCAGATCCACAAGATTTCAAGAACAATATAGTATTTCAGAATCCACATATCTTTATTCAATTCCTTCTCAATACAACTAGATCTGCCCCGTGCACTCAACTGCAGGGGTCCGTGCATACAGCTACAAAGCCTCTATTTATCTACCAGCACCCTTGACTTAGACTTCCAGACTCTTCAAGACTTCTTTCTTCACAAACCCATTACATGCGAGATCCAAAAAGACATTCCAAAACTAACTTCTAACTCTAGAGCCTTGCTCTATTTGGGCACGCCGACTTACTTCCCATTATTCTATACTATTTATTGTTCGGACAACCCTTTGACTCAACCTATTATATTTTGTTCTCCGCATATTTTAGAGATTTAAAATATTATTATCCTAACTTCTAGGCTTTAAGCCTCAAAACTATTACACGGGACCTCTGCTACCCAACAATGTAAGAGACCTCCCCTAGGGTATGCTAACATATCTAATTTCTTCTGAAATTAAATGCGATAAGAGGCGATAACATACTTACATGACTTTTAAAACAAATAAAATTTTATCATTTAAATTCTAATCAACGTAAATTCAGGTGAATATTTCATTCTAATAAACTTTACAAGAGTAGTCTATGGAGGAATACCTGGACCGGTGGCTGATGGAGGTACCTTTGTCCTGTTTCTCCTGTTGATGGACCCAACTAGATTTACCTCCTAGCCAACTAGGAAATAATCCCTAGCCCAGGAAGCCTGCATAGGTTCCCTAGCCCTTTGAGCCCAAGTCCGATCGGAAGTAGTGTGTGTGTCCAAGATGAATGATCCGGACCAAGATAACAATACTTCCCTCCTCTCAACAACCCAAGAAACCTCCATAGGTTCCTAAGGTCTCCAAAAACACAACGAGTCCAAACAATCACAACCAACCCCCATAATCATATGCAAGACCCAACCTCCCCCTTTCTCCCTTCCCCCTTTCCTTTTTATACCCTCCTTCCCTTCTCCATCTCAACCACCTCTCATTAATGTAAATAACTTCTCATCCATCCTTACAGTTGACTTCTCTTCTCCCAAGTAAATCTGGGAGTAAATTTGGAAATGTGACATGAATATAAAACTGGGAATTTAATGGGAAAGGACCATGTCTTCTCCCAAGTAAATCTGAAAAATACATTTGGCAATGTGAGATGAATATATATATTGATAATTAAATGGAGAGGACTACGTCTTCTCCTAAGTAAATGTAAGGGTACATTAGGGAATGTGAGATGTAATTACATGGAGAGGACCATGTCTTCACCCTAGTAAATGTGAGGGTACATAGGGGAATGTGAAATGAATATATATATTGATAATGAGTTGGAGAGGACCATGTCTTCTCCCAAGTAAATGTGAGGGTACATTGGAGAATGTGAGATGAATACATATATTATTTGAAATAATGGAAGGAGACCATATCCTACCTAATATTCAGTTTGAGAAGGTAAGTGGGGAATTTGAATAATGGAAATCATGAATTTTATATTAGACCAATATTTCTCAATATTTTCAGATAATGTAAACATTAACAAAATTTGCAGGATGAGGTTTAAGTGGGGCATTACATACACCCCTCGTTCAGAAAACTTTGTCCCAAAGTTAGAATGAAAAGATGCAAGGAGTTTGAAAGCATAACAAACCAGAGAGAGTTATAGCAATAAAATTTGATAAGTCAGACAATGACATTACTTCCCATCAAGAGTCTCCAACTAATCTATATCCTCCTATCCATCTTGACCTACTTCCATTCCCACCCTATTCGTCCTCTGCTGCTTTTTCAGTGGCAACGGCCATACTAACCACTGATAAAATTGACATGGTGGAAGCGTCGAATACATTGACCTAACTTCCCCAGCAAGAAACTTGCAATCATCATCACATGTCTAGGGAAGTGTGTCCACCAGTGCCCTCCCACAATTCCAGGTTTTGGAGGATACATGGTGGGAAATGCTTCCACCCTTCCTACAGAGCTAGGGTCAATACCCTAATACGAATCACACTATAGAGCTAGTTCGACTTATCATCAAATAATCCAGTTAGGTTGTCTTCCCACCTATCATTTGCATTTTACTCGTGTCATAAAAGTGCATATCAAGTAGATACAAATTGTAGTAAAATAATGTACATTATACCTTCCTCATGAGATGTCTTGCCCTTCCATCTTGGCTATCATATAGTTCTTTTTCCCATGCGGGTTAGCTCTCATTCATGCATTTATATAACAACAAGACATATAATCATCACATTATTAAGTCTAGTATCCATGTGTCAATCTGGGAATTCTCACTAAGTCATTCATTTAAATAAATCATATCCACTTGAGCTATATATGAACCAAAATAATTCTAATAAGTTACACACTAGATAAACCATCACTAAGTGAGTCATATGTGTAGTCCATCTATCAACCATTTTTATCATCAATATCAAATTTATCAACTGAGTCATATGAGTAGTTTTATGTGTCAAACCAAATGCATCATATTACATAATGTTCATAAATAAATAACATGGAAATAGAATCTTAACATAGGTAGCTATCTAAGAAAAATAGGCATCACAGATGCTCAAAACTTGAAGGGTAATCAGGGTGCATAGTCTCTGCATCCTCCCATTTAGTAGATCCTGGGTTATACTTGTCCCACTGGACCTTAACTTGGTCCACTGTGTGAAATTTGAGCTGTCAAACCGTACGGTCCAATATGTGTAATGGTTCTACCATTACGGTTCCCATGTCTTAGACCTGCAAGTCATGCTAATCCAGTTTGTGAGATTCATCAGAAACATAATGTCGTAAAATAGATACATGAAAAACATCATGAGTTTTATGCAAATGGGGTGGTAGTACAAGATGATAGGAAACTAGTCCAATATTCTCTTTGATCCTAAAAGGTACTATGAACCGAGGTGACAATTTTGTCCCCTTCCCAAATCGGATGGTGCTTTTGTTGGGCCAGATATGAATAAAAGCTTCGTCCCCTACTTCATAATTATGATCAATCCTATGTGAATCAGCATAACTCTTATGTCTATCCTGTGCTTCCTTTAACCTTTAGCGAACCTACTTTACGTGTTCCTCCATTTCTTGAACTAATTCTGGGTCAACTATCACTCGGTCCTCCAACTTTTCCCAACTCACGGGTGTCTTGCAAGGCCTTCCATATAGAGCTTGATAAGGAGGCATCTCGGTTGAACTGTGATAACTGTTATTATAAGCAAACTCTACCAATGGCCAGTACCTTCCCCACTGAGTCTGATTATCCATGACATACATCCTAAGCATGTCCTCCAGAACCTGATTTACTCTTTCAGTATGCCCATCTGTTTCTGGATGATATGCAGTGCTTAGGTTTAACTAAGTTCCTAGAGCTGACTCTAAACTTGTCCAAAACCTAGATGTAAATCGAGAGTCTCTATTAGAAATGATCTTTTTGGGAAATCCATGCAGTTGGATAACTTCATTGACAAACACTCGCGCCACATCTATAACATCGTAAGTGTCCCTTAGTGGGATGAAATGAGCACTTTTGGTAAATTTATCAACTATAACCAATATAACATTGTGCCTCTGGGAAGTGAGTGGCAAACCCACCACGAAATCCATGGAAATTACTTCCCATTTAGATGTAGGGATGTCATGAGGTTGTAGGAGTCCTGCTGGATGGCGATGATCAGCCTTCACTTGCTGACATTGAAGACATTTGGCAACAAACTGGACTATGTCATGCTTCATGCCTGCCCCAAAGAAGAGCTTCCTTATGTCTACGTACATCTTCTTTACCCTTGGATGTGCACAATAGAATGCTCTATGAGACTCTCCGAGGATGGTTTCTCTTATACCCCCTTCCTTAGGTATGTACATTCTCCCTTGGAATATCAATAGCCCATCTAGTTCAAGGACATATCTTTCAAACTTTGGTTCTATTTGTTTCCCATTCTGGATAGCTGAGATGAATTTTAGATATAAACTATCTTCAACGAGTTTCTCCAATATCCACTCCCTTAAATTTACCTTTAAGGATACTAAGGAGAAGGTTCGTGGCCTCCTGCTTAGTGCATCTGCCACTACATTCTCCTTTCCCTTGATGTATGCGATTTCAAAATCATACTCACTCATGAATTTTCTCCATCACCTTTGTCTGGCATTCAAATCCCTTTGAGTGAAGAGATGCTTCAGGCTTTGATCATCCGTTCTTAACTCAAATCTTCTCCCAATGAGGTAGTGTCTCCATAGCTTCAAGGCTAACATTACTGCTGCCAATTCTAAGTCGTGGGTAGCATATAAGTCTTCAGGCTTCTTTAATTTTCTAGAAGCGTAAGCTATTACTCCGCCTTCTTGCATCAATGATGCACCCAATCCTTCTGCTGAAGCATTGGTTTAGATAGTGAAGTCTTTTCTCATGTTTGGTACTTGAAGGATCGGTGCACTAGTTAGTAACCTCTTCAACTCTGTGAATGCAGTGTCACATTCATACCTAACTCCCTTTTGTTGTAATGTGTTGATGGGTTTTGCAATCCTTGAAAACCCTTCTACAAACCTGCAATAATACCTAGCTAATCCCATAAAACTACATACCTCATGTGCATTTTTTGGTACTAGCCAATCCATTATGGCTTTCAACTTTTCCAAGCCAACTGAAATCCCTTCTTCTGAAATGATGTGCCCAAGGTAATCGACTTTCTTCTGAAAGAAGGAACATTGTGACAATTTCCCATATAATTGATTTTCCCTTAAAAAAGTCAATACTACCCTTAGGTGCTTTCCATGTTCATTTTCATTCTTGGAATATATAAGAGTGTCATCGAGGAAGACTTGCATGAATTGGTCCAAATACTCCCTGAACACACCATTCATGAGGCTCAAGAATATTGTTGGTGCATTGGTTAAAATAAATGGAACAACTACGAACTCATAGTGCCCAAACCGAGTTCGAAATGCAGTTTTTGAGACGTCTTCCTCCTTTATCCTCAATTGGTGGTACCCAGATCGTAGATCGATTTTTGAGAAGACCTCTGCCCCCTTCATTTGATCAAATAAGTCATCTATTTGAGGTATTAGGTACCTATTCTTTATCATGGCTCTGTTTAAGTCTCTATAATCTATGCATAGCCACAAGGAACCATCCTTCTTCTTGACAGAAATTATTGGTGCAACTCAAGGGGAAATACTAGGTCTGATCAATTCCAAGTCTAAGAGCTCCCTTAACTGCATCTGCAACTCACAAAGATTTGGATTTGTCATCTTATAGTGTGTCTTAGATATTGGTTCTACACCTGGTTTTAGATCAATGGTGAAATCAATCTCCCTTACAGGAGGTAATCAGGCATTTCCTCTCGAAAAACATCCTTGAATTTTTCAAAAACTGGATGTTGATCTAGGGAAGGTCCTTTCTGGTCACTTACAGTCTTGACCAAATATAGTTTGAAACCTTGTTTGAGACAAGATTTTTCCTTCATTATAGATATGAATCGTAAGGATACTCCCCTCTTGATTCCACGAATCTCAAATGGCCTACCTTCATCATCTAAACAAATCACCTTCTTCTTGAAACAATCTACCAAAGTTCGATGAGCTTCTAGCCAATCCAATCCAATAATTACATCATATGTCCCGAATACTGTGACGTATGCCTTGAACTTAGCCATACACACCCTGAGGTTTACCTCACATTGGTTAACACTAGGCCCTACTACTTGTTTTATTCCAGAAGCCATCTCAACTTGTTTAAACTCATTGTGCTCATAGACTGCCAACCGACATTTTTCTAATGCAACTGGTGAAATGAAACTATCTGTAGCACCAGAGTCAAACAAAACTTTTACTTTTACTTTGTTTATCATACCTAAGGTTTCTACCACAACAGACAATTTAGCTTGCTGATTGTCAACTACTACATAGATTTGGTGGTGGCTACATGCTCTCCCCATTGGTTCTTTTCCCTCTCTTCTATTGTTACTAGTTCGAAACTCAGGGCAATCCTGCTGGTAATGAGGTCATCTGCATCCCCAACAAGTGATGCATGGTGGACCTTGAACCAAATGTTGTGGAGTTCTTTGGAAAGAGTTTCTTCCCTTGGAACCCCTACCACCACTTGTTGTTCCTCGCCTATGACTTTGATTTGTACCCTCTCTTGAAGTTGTGGGTGAAGCTGCACTAGAAACCATTGAAATTCCTATTGTCGGTGTTCTATGTATAACCTTGTTTCCATATGGTGGTGACCTCTGACTTCCTCCCCTTTCGAAGGTACGAGGGGCCTTCCCCATAAACCATGGGTTGACGTGAAAGATGTCTCTGTCTTCACCCTTTAAGTCTAGGTGTTCTTTGACATAACGAGCCTATTCTACAGCTTTTGCAACTGAGGATGGTTTCCACTTATGCACCATTGCCTTAATCTTAGGTCTTAATCCATACATAAAACGATCCACTTGGCACTGGTCAGTAACAATGCAGGAGACATACTTAACCAATTCCATAGATTGAATTTCATATTCTTCTATAGTACGACCTCCCTTTATCAGGGCATGGAAGGCTCCTACTTGTTGTTCTTCATGATAAGCTGGGAGGTACTTCTTCCTGAACCTCTCCTCAAACAATTCCCAAGTAACTATGTCTGGAGTGAGGTGTAGTTGACACTCCAAGTTACCCCACCAATTCAGAGCACTATCTCTAAGTTGGAATATTTTTATTTTGGTTTTGGAATTAGAATTGTAATCCCTTAGTGCAAAACACCTTACCATCCCCTCTAACCAGGGTTCTGTACGTTCACTAGCATGACCTCCTACAAATTATGGAAGTTTAATCTTTTGGAACTCCCTAGTAATATCCTCAATTGGAGGTCTTTTATCATAATCTCTAGATCCCTCAAGGTTCCCTAACCCTAATGAACGGTGTTCCCCTTCCGTTTCATTTGTTTGGCACCCTCTTAATGTTTCATTAATTGCTTCCGGGGAATGCAAGATGAGAGTCAATTCTGTTAAAGGTAATGGGTTATTTGAAGGAAGTCCTTGTGAAGAATTTGCATGTCCTTGGTTCCTTTGTGTTCTCACATATTTGATTTGTTCAAAATCTGCACGATATCTAAGACTTATTAACACTATTCCTAGCATTTTCTTCCACACTCTAGATAGTCCATAGAGAACCCTAAGAAATAGATTAATTCAAGTTATGCCACTATGTAAGTGATCACTGTAGCTCACCTATGACTCACTATTTTCGAGCCAAAGCTTTTGATAAGAACAATGAACCTTTTATAGCGCAATGTGACTTGTTGCCATGTATAACCTTATTGCGTGAAGTTGTGGATGTTATGATCTAAGTTGTTCATAATATTTATCTAATATTTAATATACATGCCTTGTACATAAATGTTTTTTATGTTTCATTTCCATTTTATCTTAATTGAGTTGATACAGGCTAATATGAAGAAACACACAAACAACAAAAAAAACATGGGCATGACATTGCCGTTCAAATTTTTATATGATGTAAGGTTCGGTTCTACATAATAGCTCAACTTATTTATTTATTTATTTATTTATTTTAACATGATTAACATTAATATTAAAGGAAAATTACTTCCTATCTTAACGCCTTATAAATAATTAATATTGATAATAATAATAAAAATATTACTTTGATTTATTTTTTTGGCTAAGTTTACAAAAAGAGGTGACAAAATTAAAACACTGAAGCAACAAATTGCCAAAAATAAATATTTACAGCCTCTTCTAAACACTCTTAAGCCCTTACTAAATTGGTCATGTGCCAAATAAAGCTTATAGGTATAAACTGCTCATTTATCCTCATTGTGCCAAAATATAACAAAATGCTAATTGATTTCAAACGCTATGAAACTCAATTATCTAAAAAAAATTTAAACATTAACAAATTTGACATTGCTAAAATTCACTTGATGCACAACCATGGGCTAAAAGCTCAAAACCTCTACCAATGGAGTTCCTTTACAAGGCTCGTACATCTCAAATAGTTTTTGAAGCTCGATCAATTGCTAGAGGGAATACCTAATTTAATTGGAACCTATGGCTAAAGGTAATGGTGCAATTTCTTCTTTTGAAAATTTTTATCAATAGCAAAGGAGAGTATGATTTCCAGAATCACTCAAGCTCTGAATTTTCTTCATCTACTAGATTATCTCATAGAAGCACAAGTTCTCATGTAGCTCATAATAATAGATGGATTGTTAGGGATGCGACATTGAACAAAGAATTGCTCCACAAATACCCTAATGATTTATCCAACACTGAAAATCAAAATGAGGCTTCTCAGACTTTAACAAAATTCATGAACAGATCTGTGGCTAATGCATTATCAATCCCTATCCCTTCAGTAAAAGTTTTATTGACACTGGATCATCAAACCAATTATATAAAGGTATGATATGAAACTCCTTTTACAAGTATAACAGAACCATATTTCTAGACAAAGAATAGCCACATGTCCACACAGCTGCCAATTCCAAAACAATAACAATCATTGACATCAATTGTGAGCACTTACTATGTGCCCTCCTATACATATTACATACTGAAACCAAGCATATCTGGTCACCATACTCACAAACAGAAAGTGCATTGTTGTTCCTGGAAACAACCCACATAAAAGATAAAATTACTCTCTAACAATTAGATAATCTAGAACACTACCAATGAAATGAATAAGGTTGGGTATCAAGTGTCATAGTTTAGGCAAGACTTGGATTTTAGGAATGGACATATAGATTCATTGGCTACTAAGCTTGATTGCCTAGGGTTAGAGTGTGAGAGATTACAGGCCCAAATATCCAGCAACCATGTAATTGAGGCAAAGATAGAAAAAAATCCTAGTTCCCTGAAGGCAACAGTGGAAATTCAATGCTCTAAAATGAAGGAGGAACTAAAGGAAGAAAGAGCTACAATAATAGATAATATGCCAAGGATAACAAAGCTTGAGATAGCCAATGATTGTCTGGCTCAAAGGTTGAGAGAATATAACTAAACTTAGAATGGTTGGAAGAAAAGTTGTTGGCATAGCAATGGTAACAAGAAACCGAATGCCAGTTGGTTAGCCAAGTCTATGAAAATGAACTGATTTGAAGACCTGCAACTTATTTTAGGCTTACGGTCAAAATTAGGAAAGAAGGGCATGGAATTAGTTATTTATTTCAAAATTGGTCTGCATTAGGGGCAACCCAAATCTTTTACTCAAGAAAATATTGTTGAATATGTTGCTTAAATCTAGTTGAGGAAGGTATTGTAATTGAGCAGAAAACAAAATATTTGAAGGTGTTGAGTTTATACATATTTCCCATGTTGATAACCCCCTAGCTTGTACATTTTCCCTAGGGTGTAGTTATGATGTTGAACATATTGAGCAAGTATTTTCCATAAGGTCTTGGAAAGTTGGACCTGCTCCACCAGTCTGATTCCTTCGAGACTTTGACAACGGTATGATCCATGTAATGTTTGATGGGGTTGTACCAATGTCATGAATATATCCCGTTTTTGGAAGAGGTCCAATGAATTGATTAAGGTAGATCATAAGGTGGAGCAGTCAACCTGTAGAAATGACATGTAGTGGTAGCAGTTTCTTATGGAGGCTCTAGTGAGCCTAGCAGAAGTGGCAAGATATGGCATCAAGGATGGATCAAGAAATATTAATGGAAGATGCATATACGTGTGATTATATGGAACTAGTAGCATGTACTAGCACTTGACACTTTTCAACTCTATTGCAGTTGGAGCACAACAACCTAAGCAAGCAAATTCTAGTCTTTTGACATCTGCTTAGTGAGAACACATCATTTATGTAGCTTGCCTTTTGATATAACTTCTTTGTAATCTTGCTTCATGAAATGAAAAATAGGAAGTGATGGGAAATTTTCCATGTAAACAGATAATGGAGGTGCTTCAGTATCTCGGGACAGATGCAAGCAATGCAGCAAATGAAGAGAAGTAAGTTGCTATATTAAGATTCGTCTTATTCTCTGACCCTGTATTTTTGTACAAGTGTACGATTCCTACTTATGTATTGTTTTTCAGGATTGCTAGCCTTTGTTTTCTACTTAATAATAATTGATCTCAAAATATATGGGTACAGGCACCTTTCGAAGTCATTTGGCATAAACACTCAAGGGCAACTAGGTAATTGTGTCAAGTTCCATCCAAGACAATTGAGCTTTAAGAAACTCTTCAACATATGTGTTGGTGATCATAATGGAGTAATTCATTATGTTGGCACTTCATATGGTGAACACCCATGGATGAATCCTGTGCATTGAGGCTTGAAGAAGTCCATGAGAAATTAATTGAGCAAATAAACAGTGTTGATGCAATGCAGTTTAATGAAGCTCCTCTTGTGTGTGTGGTAGGGCCGAGAATGTCAAAATTATCATGCAAATATGGTATATATTACACAAAGGATATGTTAATGTAATTTTGCTATAAAAAGGATGCAAATACTTGAAATTATGATCAGACCATACCAGAAGAGAGAGACTTTTCATCATGTAGAAGTCCATTGTGGGGATTGAGAGTAGATATAAAGCATCCCAGAGAAACAGAGTGTAGACAGGATAGAATAGACGTCTATAGACAACGAAGTAGTGTGGATTCTAGATTATGTTGCCATGATATGAAGAGCTGGATCGTGTTGAACCTCAAGACCTTTTCAAATCAAACTTTCTAAAATATTTCTGTATAAGGAGTCTAGGATTGCAACTTTTTGAACAATAAAATCAGCCTTGTAGGGCTTATTGAATCAGCTCTTTGTTCCATTAGGTTAGGGTTTGTATGCTCCTCAAAAGTCTTCATTTTCCTTTAATAGGATCCAAAAATTTCTAGAATTTAACAACGAGCTCGGTCTTTGAAGCCTAAAATAGAGGCGATATTTTTCCTTGCTAGGGCCAGTGATATGACTGATCTTAACGAAGAAGTAGACCGCACAAAATTATCAACAAACCTTTCGAAGATTCCTCTTACTCTTGCTTGGGCTTGACCTTTTAATCGTGATACTTTTGGTCATGATTATGACAACGTTTTCGGATCAAAATGTTCATATTCCTTGGGAGGAACCATCTGGATATGGGGAACGTCCTATGAGAAACCCGAGGGCTCTTTTGGTGTACGGTTTCAATGTTAGTGCATCACAGTATGGTGATTCAACATAACAGATCAGAGAGTACATGAAGTTGCAAGCATATTTGATGGGTTGCATAGATTCCCCTGGATCGTGTGATTAGAAGTTGGACATGAACCGACCTAAACAGAGTCGTGGTTGAAGGAAATGGTGGTCGCATTATATCATGGTCTTTTATGGCATCCAGAGACTATTGTATAGATGTGTTGCTCATAGCTAGTAGTGATAAATTGGGTGTGTGAAATAAGTGCATGTGTAAGGACTTGATCAGATCAACGTAAGAGTCAATGTGGCACTAAATCGAGAACTAAAATTGAGCATTAAAGCCATGTTGAGTTCATATTGCTGATCAAACTACTGAATAATCGTGTTCACCATGGTCACGTTGATTGAAAGCCAAGAGTGGAATCATGTCACTGTAGTAGCTATTTAACTATGGTGAGTTGAACGAGGAATTGAATCGTAAAAGGCCAAATTGATTAGTTTTCGAAGGAGATCGAGATTTTCATTTGAAAGATCGAGTTTTAGGACAAGCCATTATCCGACCAATCCATAAAATCTAGAAATATATTCTAATTTTTTGGCTGAGTTGAACCCTGTGCTAAGTTTTTTATTTTCTTTGAAGTCATTTTGAGTAAGGCAACGCAAGTTTCTCATAGCCATCATAACTTGTGCAGTCAAATTGATAGCACTATGTGTTGAAAAGAAGGACATGGTGGCGATGCTAATGGGTAAAGGTTGTTATCTACAACAATTTAACAGCTACAAGGTTGGAGATTGAAGCCCCACTTCTAGTGGTCTTTGGGGTTTAGTGGGCTTTGGGTCCAGATTTTGAACCAAAGCTCTAATACCATGTGTAAGAGACCTCCCCTAGGGTATGTTAATAGATCTAATTTTTTCTAAAATTAAATGTGATAGGAGGCGATAACTTACTTGCTTACACAACTTTTAAACAAATAAAATTTTATTGTTTACATTCTGATCAACATAAATTAAGGAGAATATTTCATTCTAATAAAATTTACAAGAGTAGTCTATGGAGGAATACCTATACCGGTGGCTGATGGAGGTATCTTTGTCCTATTTCTCCTGCTGAACACTCCTCTTGATAGACCCAACTGGATTTACCTCCCAGCCAACTAGGAAATAATTTCTAGCCCTGGAAACCTCCCTAGCCCTCCAAGCCTAATTCCAACCACATGTAGTATGTGTGTGTACGAGATGAATGATCCAGACCAAGATAGCAATACTTCCCTCCTCTCAACAACCCAAGAGACCTCCACAGGTTCCTACGGTCTCCAAAAACACAACAAGTCCAAACAATCACAACCAACCCCCACAATCATATGCAAGACCCAACCTCCCCCTTTCTCCCTTCCCCCTTTCCTTTTTATACCCTCCTTCCCTTCTCCATCTCAACCACCTCTCATTAATGTCATTAAATTCTCATCCAACCTTACAATTGACTTCTCTTCTCCCAAGTAAATCTAGGAGTACATTTGGAAATGTGACATGAATATAAAACTGGAAATTTAATGGCAAAGGACCATGTCTTCTCCCAAAGTAAATATGAAAAGTACATTTAGGAGTGTGAGACGAATATATATATTCAAAATTAAATGGAAAGGACTATGTCTTCTCCCAAGTAAATGTGAGGGTACATTGGGGAATGTGAGATGTGATTACATGGAGAGGACCATGTCTTCACCCTAGTAAATGTGAGGGTACATTGGGGAATGTGAAATGAATATATATATATTGATAATGAGTTGGAGAGGACCGTGTCTTCTGCCAAGTAAATGTGAGGGTACATTTGGAAATGTGAGATGAATACATATGTTATTTGAAATAATGAAAGGAGACCATATCCTACCTAATATTCAATTTGAGAAGGTAAGTGGGGAATTTGAATAATGGTAATCATGGATTTTATATTAGACAAATATTTCTCAATATTTTCAAATAATGTAAACATTAACAAAATTTACAGGATAAGATTTAAGTGGGGCATTACAAATAGACCCCCAACACAATCATCGTGACTCATCTCGAGTCACTCGTCGATGCGGCAATACGCGCTGCGTAAGCTCCACAATTCACATTCCTTTGAGTGATGCACTTTGTTCCGTAGCTCCCTCTTTGTTTCCTATAACATTTCTTCTAGCTCCCACTTCATTGTTGCTACCACTTCATGCAACTGATAATGCTCATTCTGCTTTGCTCAGTTAACACAAAACACCCCCTCATAGGATTTTAGCTCTAGTTGCGGTGCCACATATGGGAACTCTTCGTGCCAACACAACCATTTTCCAATTTTGTATCTTCTGTATGCACTTTCCGCTATAGCTTGTGTTGCAATTTTGCAAGACCATTGCTGCTATGCACGACATCTCAATTTTTAAGGTTTATTGTAGATGTTCGACTAACTTCAATTGCAACATTTGTCTCAATATATACAGTCATTCCTTTATCATTAATGTTTCGTCATCTAGCGCATAGGTGAGGTAGCGACATCTGGACTAGTTCTACTTCGTGTCTACAAATTTCCAGCACATCCCCTACTAGTGATGTTGCACTTTGCGTGGTGCCCGCAGTTGTCAACACCATCCTTTTCAGAAAGCCCGGTACCTCTAATGGCTAGATGACAACCCTCACTCTTACTCCTTGAGCATATATAATGAATAGTTCCATAGAGGCAGGAAGGCACAATAGCTTATGGTAACTCAGTCAGTGAATGCCCCTCTATGAATTATAAGTGTCTCAAATTTCAAATTCGTTGGCTCCCGCCTTTTCTACTGCCTTCATGCTAAGTCTGTGGTAGATTGTTCCAGATCTGGCTTGTACCCTATCACTTAATTGCCTATGGCCCACTCCCTTTGGCCATAACTCAGACATCTTGTCATGAATAATGAAAATAATGGCCACCTCTCTGCTTGTGACTGCAGCAATGCAACCCTTTCCGCGCAACACTTGTGACAGATCCAATGTACGCATACCCTGGCTGTCATGCAACTGCCCCCCAAACTGCTTTATCACCCTGCACTCTCTTTCAACTAGCTGGATCAGTGAGACTATCCTTCAGACGGTTAGTTAGGCGGTCGGCCCACTCATGTAGAGCTTTAGGCGACTGCCATTTACTCTTCCTCGGAAAATGTCTCCATTTAGCTTAGCAATCTAGACCATGCCTCCACCTATAACTTCTTTGACTACATAAGGTCCCAACCAGTGCATGTGGAGCTTACCAAGGAATTTTTCGAATTTGCTATCATATAATAATAATAGATCATTTTCTTTGAACGTGCGTATCTTGATATGGTAATCATGCCAAGCCTTCTCTTTCTACTTTTGGACTTGCTAATGAAATCCTACAAGAAATCACTCATCCTCGAGTTCCTCCAGTTGCGCGATCCTCTCTTCCAAAGCTACATGGTCTGCCATGCTGGTCGTCACTGTTATTCGTAAACTAGGTACAATTTACTCCATGGACATGACAGCTTCCTTGTGGTAGACTAACCGGAAGGGTGTTTGGCCTGTCAATTTTTTGCATGTTGTTTAGTATGCCCATAACATAGCAGGTATGCATAAATCCCAGTCATTGCGCTGCACATTACATACCTTGGTCAATGTTGTCTCCAAAATTTTATTAAATTCCTCAGCGGTCCATTTTCTTGTAGATGATACGGCGTACTCTGCTGATGATATGTCTAAAATTCCTCAATGAGCGGCTGATAGTCTCATTTACAAAATGCATTCCATGGTCACTCATTAGAATGTTTGGAAATCCAAATCACGTTAACACGTTCTCGAACAAGAATTTCGCTGTTGTAGCAGTCGTACAATCTTTCACTGGCTATGCTTCCACCCATCGGGTGAAGTATTCTGTTGATGTGATGATATAGCATGCCCCCGTCTTCCCTGGACGTATGACTGGTCCCACAAAATCGATCGCCCATTTCTCAAATGGTTGTAGTGTCATCTGTGGCTTCAGTGGGATTTCATCCCTCTGTGATGGTTTCCTAGTCTATTGACATACGTCACATGCCCAATAGTACTCTTTCGAATCTTGATGCAAATTTGGCCACCATAGTCTAAAGTGAGGAATCTTCTATGCCATGGCGCGGCCCGCATAATGTCCTCCAGTAACCCCCCCATGTGTTTCGGCCAAAATTTGTCCTCACTCAAGTTAAGGTACACATATGTGTAGGATTTCATCGTTGCCCATTTTGTAGAGGTGCCCTAAAATAATAGTAAAATATGCTGCGTGTATCATCAATCCTTCCTTCTACTGAACAGAATATCCCTGTGTCATGGTTCCTGTGGTTAAGAAGTGGATTATATCCTCAAAATGGCCATCCGCGACCTGTACTGCATACAACTGTGCATCTGGTAGCCCTTCCTCTAAGTTTGTGGGCTCTTCGCCATTCTCAATCTAAGACAGGTGATCTGGGCCTGTGTTTAGAAATCCCAGCTTTTCGATGACGTCAAAATCATATTCTTGAAATAATAACAACCATCTTCAAATGTGCCACCCCAACACAGGCTTTTTCACTAGGTATTTGAGTACAGAGTGATGAGTGTACATCTTAATGTGTCCTACAAGTAGGTAGTGGTTGTATTTATGGAGTGCGTACACCATCGCCTGTCCCTCTTGTTATGTAGTGGAGTAGTTCTTTTTAGCTTTGGATAATCGTTGAATTGTGAATGCTATCGGGTGATCAATTCCTTCCGCTCGTTCCTGTGTTAATAATGCGCCCAACATGATACACGATGCGTCAACATGTACGTGGAATTTGATGTCCCATTTTGGAAAGACTAAGATAGGAGTTGATGCCATTTTTTCCTTGAGCATTTCTAGACTTTTGTTAAATTCCTCATTCCAAGAATAAGTAGCGTCATTCTTCAAAAATTGTTCCATCGGTGCCATGATCTACGCATAGCTCTTGATGAATTTCCGGTAGTAACCAATGTGTCCTAGCGTGGTGCGCAGCTTCTTGACACTTCGCAGTGCTTGTAGATTGAGTATAACAACAATCTTTGTTGAATCCACCACAAGGCCTTGCTTAAAGATCACATGGCTGAGCATGTTCCCAAAGGGGATGAGGAAAGGACAACTCTTTAGGTTTAGTGCAATCTGGTGTCGTCGGCACGTATCTACCATTAGCCATAAGCTTGCAGTATGCTTTTTAACTAGCCCAAATACAATCCAATCATCTAGATATACCTCTAGGAGCTTATGTATGAATTCCTTGAAGGTAGCTAGCACAACGCGTAAGAATATCACTAGCGCATTCTTTAGTCCATAGGGCAACACCGTATACTAAAAGCAGCCCCATTCGATAGAAAACATTGTTTTAATCCTATCATCCAGCACAATCTTGATCTGGTGGTACCCTGAGAAGCTGTCCGTAAAGGAGTAGGCCTCTTGTTCTCCCACATTTTCTAGTACCTCGTCTGTAAATGATGTCGAAAATGGATTATTAACACATGCATCATTGAGCTTTCGGAGATCCACACAGATGCGAATTTCATCTTTTTGTTTTTTCTCCTGCACAACCATAGGGCTTACCCAATCGGACTCCTCCACTGGTTCAATTACTCCTATTGGAAGCATCTTGTCCAACTCTTCATGGACCTTCACTTTGTATTTTGGATTCAACTGGTAAAGACACTACTTTATTGGCTTCACATCCATCTTCAGGGTTATCTTCATCATACCTAGGTCACCAAGAATCCCTTTTAACTTTGTGATTTTAGTCGAGAATAAATCTTGATATTCTCGAAGAAATTCGACAACTTTTTCCACCCTGGCATTGTCCCAATAATCCCCAAGTGTTGCATTCTTCGACTCCTCCTCCATTCCGATGTTTACCTGTTTCATTTTTAGCAGTGATGTGATGTCGAGATCCTTAATTTCTGGTCTGTGAACCTTGCGACTTCCCTCTGTTTATGGAATATTGATGTTCCTAGGGTTTTCCTCATCATCTTCTACCTGAACATTGTAACATTCCAGGGCTTGGATAAACTGTCGCAACCAGTTTGGCTGTACAAGTTCTTCTGATTCCAGTGGTATTTTGAAAACAACAGCCTTGACCATCTGTAATGTATCGTATACCATATCCATCTAGTGATCTTCAAAGAGGAACATTAACAAAAAGCCTTCATGCAAGATATCCCACTCACCTGTGCTGTGTCATAACTCATTTTGGTTATATCTGTTCCTTCGAATGACATCCAGGGTACGATAAAATAAGTGTACCCACTCTGGTTGAGGCTCTTCTCCATAGGCTTGGACCCATCTGGTAAGGTGCCTACGTGGGTCATCACGTCCATCGTATTTCTTGGCTATTCAATGCTCTAGCTTCCCAAATTATCTACATGATGCGCCTACATTTGTGCCAATTGTCAAAGGTTCCTTCATCTGTGCCCCACCGACACGCAAGCATCGTATGCAATGCCTATCTCAATGCATTAAATTGTTGGTGTTCTAGAACCACATTTTCAAACCTGGTCAAGAATTCATATACTGTTGTCAGGCTATCGTACATCGACAATTCGTGATCCTGAGCCCTAATGCAATACAATGACTTAGTCATCATATTATAGTTTAACGTGGTTACTCTATTCAATCGATTATGCCACCGCTCGTCCTCCTCATCTGAATTGTCGATGCAGGACTCTGCTGTAAGAACTCTGGACACCACATATCTCCACAAGGGTATGATATTGTCCACTTTGGGCCTAAGCCCTCATGGATTTGTTTTTGGGTTTTACCCCAAAGTGCCTCATACCAATGGAGATATTTGTCCATCCATATATACCCATGATCCTCCCCACTTCTAGTCAACGTGGGACTTTGGTCGTATACCCAACAATCCTCCCTTGAACAAAGGACCATCGAGCCTCCCCTCAAACGATTATCCATTCGTCCACTCTATACAAACCAGGATTCTCCACTCCAATGCGTTGGAAGCACACGCCTTACATGGAACACCACCTGCTTCGAGAGCTTGCTCTATCCCAGGTCAACTCCTCTTCATCGTGTTGGGACTAGGACACGTCCATGAAGAATCTGGAGCACACCACCTGTATAACCGAGCTCATCCACAGATCTCATCGTGATATTACCGGGGCCCACCACCTCCGTTCGGTATTCCGAGGATTCATCCACTTGGCTAACTTCGAACTTGGCTCTGATACCACTTGTAAGAACTCTGGACACCACATATCTCCACAATGGTATGATATTGTCCACTTTGGGCCTAAGCCCTCATGGATTTGTTTTTGGGCTTTACCCGAAAAGGCCTTTTTGTTAGGTCTTAGGGTTTCTGTCTTCCCTCTCCTTAAGAATTGTTTTAAGCGGTTGGTCCCCCTTTTCCCCGGGTTTTCTCCCCTTTAATCCTTGCATCCTATAGTATTAGTACGGTTTAGTCCTATTATTATGGGTTGTATGAGTTATTAATAGGTTATTAATTAATTTCAGGCTAATTATTGTATTAACCTTATCTCGTTTATGGTATTATTGGGTAGATTATAATTAGATTAATAAAATAGTTATATTAGATTTTTGTTTTCATAATTTCAATTATTTATGCATATATATTTTTAATTCTATATACCTTTAGAATTGAAATTCCCGTTACCTAATTTCATATATATTTAATTAATAAAAACCCCTTTTTAAACCTTATAGGTAATAATATATTTACCTAATTACATAGTTAATTTTAATAATATTATTGGAATAACAGATTATTGAATAAATATTGATTATTTAATGAATATAAATTATTAAATTAATTATAAAATTATATCTTGAGAGAAGATCTAATTTACCAATGGACCATTAGATTTAAATGATAAATAAAAAATTATTATTAAATAAATATATGATGTACCAATAGTATTGAGTTAGTTTGAGTTAGTTCGTTTTTATAGATATACAATTATTAATAAACATGTACTTTAACAATCCTCAATTATAGTATTTACCTAATGTAACTAAATTCTAAGAATAATAATAATTTAACAAGAATACTATTTGTTTGTATTTTAATAATATTGGAATTAAATAAATATA
>APFE030493941.1:63249-83588 GCA_000404065.3 Pinus taeda | reverse complement strand
TATACATATACATTTATTAATAAACGAATACATTTAGTTAAATTAACAAATGAATTCTTTTAATATATAATTTACCTGATTTAGCTAATTTCTAAAAATAATAAATTATATATTATTTGTTTTTAGATATACATATACATTTATTTAAATTAACAAATGAATTCTTTTAATATATTATTTACCTGATTTAGCTATTTACTAAGAATAATAATAATTAAATTTAACAAGAATATTAGTGGTTTCACTAGGGTCATTAGTTCAAAATTAGTCGTTAGCAATATAGCCGTTGGAGTCTCTACACACTCTATTTAACAAGCTAATCTAGATTGGTTCTTCAACTTGTCCTGATGATGAACCACACTGGTTGGTTCGAAACGCGTCGACAAAAGATTGGTTATGTGATTTCGCCGAAGATTATCTAAACAATGCTCTAAATGGTCTAAGAGTGACCATAATAAAATTGAATGGTTAGTTAGAGATATTGCCCAATCTAAAGAGTGCCGAGAGCAACAAGTCTTGACAACATCACAAGTGAAGGTTCCTCCTCCCATCATCCAGCCACCAAATCCAGTAAGAACTAAGCTGGATGAAGAGTGGGAAACATTAAATCAATTGATTAATATTGAGGAGTAGAACATGAAGACCCCTGAGAGTACAGTGCAAACAATGATAGATATGGTCATTGTAACAATCAGCAATGCTCCAGTGGAGCATATTCCCATTACCCCATCGTCTGAAATCATGCTGAAGATAGAGGAGATTCCTCCTCTAGATGTATTTTATAGTCCACAGCACAAGGTAGTGGTAAGAAGACAAAGAAAGAAACAAAAGCTGGACAACGTACTCTCACCTGAGGTAGAGCAGCTAGATGTCCTTTGGCGAGACCCTACCACTGACCCTCCCTAAAATTTGACTAAGTTATCCTAGATCATAGGAGCCTATGCTTCTGCCACTATCGATAAAGCATCTGAGGTACAACATTTACTTAAGGATAGGGAGGAACAAATCCAAGTTTTGCAGCAACAGCTACAGCAGGCCAGTGGCAACTATGAAGCAGAGGAGAAAATAGAAAAATTACAATTGGATTTTCAATAGATGCAGCTGGGGTATCAGAACAGTTTGGCTGAAAAAGAACATCAATTACAGGCTATGCTAGAAGTGAATAGAGATGACCCCAAAATTACAGAGTTTGTCTCAGAAGCCTTTACCTTCAACAACCAAATCTTGCAATAGCAAGAGGCACTCTACCAAAGAATATTGCAATGGAGTTGCCATTGCGAAATGAGTGATAAAATTACAAATCAAGTCATGGACTTATGACTCGACTGTGATTTAATTGATAAAATAATTTCTGATTATTTGATTTGGCAGGAATCAGAGGAAGGGAAGAAAGTAGGCTTGCTCAAAATCAATGAATCTCATAAAGAAATGTTATTCCATAAGTGGAATGCATAGATTAGAAAGGAAGAATAGGCTACAGAAGAAGCAGCGATAGCAACGAACAATGTCATTGACTGTGTCAATGAAAATCTGCATAGAGCAGACTTGATATCAGAAAGCACTTCGGGATTTCTCCCAAAGGCACAACAACTACAAACAAGATGGAAATAGAAGACTGAGGAAAAGGCAGAGTCCATAAAGAAGTTAACCAAGTGAAATTGGAACACTTACTGGTAGTACTTGGTTAAACCGCACAGTCAATGCATGACCCTCAAGTACCTTACAAATTTTGCCAAGAAGATAGCGCTAGCACTTGCCGATTCTATTTTCACAGGACAACTAAAATTGGAGGTCAGGCAACCAACGCTCCTCAAGCCAATGTTGAATGATTGTGATCTCGGAGAATAGATACTTAGATAGTTAATTTCTAGATACAACTTTAGTTTTATTTTTGATTTATTTTTTCCTTAGATGAGGATGGTCATTTAAACCTCCTCCTATATTTTTGTAATAAACTCTTTTTAGTATTTATTTAGTAGTATTTTAACCCCTCTCATGCATTTAGACAGGGGTCATGAAATTTGTCAGAAACATTTCCTCAGAACATGCACTTCTGCACCGTCAGAGGAGGTTTTCATGAATGAATGCAACTAGATTTATTGATATCTGTGTTTAATATTTGCTACTGAAATGCATTTTTGTACTCTTAGTAGATATTGCGTTAGGAAGAGATAAATCTATATTGCTAAAGCTCATGAGTAGAACTTGCTATCAATGGTACTTTTATCTCTTAATGATTTTTGCATATGTGTCAAAGTAATATTTTATCTTCAGCTATTTATATATGAAGGCTTGAATGTTTGAGTTATCATTTGACACTTTTGTACGGTGTTGACTATTCTATTTATGCTTAATGTATGAATTAATTATTATGTGATATGCTTAACTCACAATTGTTTCACCTAATTTCTTATACGAAACAATTCATTTTTAATGAATTCTTTTCTCATAGCAATTGAATGATCTTTATTACCAATTGCTATTAGAAATTATTTTAGATCACGTAAGTAAAAAGTTAAATCCCATGTTAGTTTTAGAATTAAGATATTTATGTTCATTAGGATATAATTGCATGTTTTAAATTAGACTTAGATTAAAAGCATTTTATTTAGAAATCTTTAGAAAAGGAAATATCAATCCTTATCATCACACAGAAATTGGGAAACTGGTCCCATTATCCGTAGTCGGATCCACCATCCCAAATGGAAAGTAGTTGCATTCAAGGTCTGCATCGGGTGGGTATCCCCCTTGTTGTTGACCCTGACTTTCAGGGCTTCAACAGGCTGTAACCTAAAACATTATTATGATAAGTGATTTTAGCATGGGTTTTTGACTTGTTAATAGGGTTTTATGTAAATTTGAAATATTAATGATCGTTATGGTCTAAAAAGAAAAAGATAATGTGTATATCCTTAAAACGTTTAGTACACAAGTAGAGTGTGCTAACTAAAATTACAACCTAAAATTAATGGGATAAGGTGTTCACAACTTTACAAGAAGGTTGTGCATGCAAATATAAAACATTAGTTAGGGCTATGAGCGAAACTCAAAAATATGTTTGCCAATAAATCTCAAATACAAATATGAGATATTTGGTAAAAACATAGTTGAAAATATGAAGGGTTTGGTAAAAACATGATTGAAAATAAAAATTGAAGTATGGTTTATTTTTGAAAAAGATTAAATGTATAATTATCACATACTAATAAAAATTCAATTACAAATATGACATGTTTGGTAAAAGCATGATTGAAAATATGACATATTCAGTAAAAGCATGATTGAGAAAAAGAAAAAGCATGACTTATTTTTTATTTTTTTCTGCATAACTATCCCATATTAATCAAAATTATGATTTAATTTATAAAATCAAATGAGTTAACTCTTCCTATATCAACTATAATCATAATTTAGAATAAAAAATAAAACATATATATTTTTATATTTTTAATATTTTAATATGCTTAATTTAACAAATTTATTAATGTATAAATTTCTTAAACACGTAAATTTATAATTAATCTTAACAATCATATATAAAATCATTAATGAGATGGGTTTGCGGACCCACTAGCGAAGAGCCTATATTTTATGGGTTTTTTAAATTGTTTTTCTAATTCACGAGAAGCTTCAGACATATTTTTGGTTCATTTTATGAACTGGTATTGGGTATAGAAGGGTTCTCATGGTTATACATAGTTTGGTGTAGAGCAAGGTTGTTGAGCATAATGTGGATATGGGTTTTGCCAACCACTTTAATGTTTTTTGAAGCATTTCCTGATATTGCATAAAACAAAAGCATTCATATCGAGATATTAACTGAGAGTTAGATAATGGCAGCTAGCATTGGTATGATTGTAGGTTCTTACAAGAGGAATGAGCTGGTTTTGATTTTCCATGATGCAAAGATTGGTGTAAGTTTATTTGGTTGTAGTTTGCTTAATTTTCTAGAATTTATCTTTTCGCTCTTTTGGATCTAGAATTTGGGTTTGTACCCTTTTGGATTTGCATAACGAATGAAGATTAGATTGCTAATAGATGTGGGATTCCTAAGATTTCTTTTACTAGTAAGTATTTGAGCAATAGGAAACTTAGCAGAAAAACATTAAGCCCTCTACTGCTTCTATAGAGTTTGAGGTTATTCTTCCACTGTTTTGGAACATATATGGCCCTGGTTTATGATTTTTAGGTTGGGTATTAACCAGAGGTAATGCTGGATGGAAAATTTTGGACCTGGATCTAAAAATATATTAACTTGGGACATTTCATTTTAGTTTTGTCAGAGTACCCACTTTGCGTTTTCAGTTGAAAACAGTCCTACATTATAACTTGTTCTAGGGAACACGTGATAGGGATTGGGCTTGGGAGTTCAATTGAGAAATGACATGCGTTGATTTTTGGTCTGATAATAACTTAGCAGAATTATGGTGGATGGGTTCCCAAAAGTCCAAGAAAATGGTAGGTTGCAAATATCTTTTTTGGTCTTCTGAGGACAAAGTAATGATCGAGAGTCAAATGATTTAGGAAATAGGGAAGAATGTGAATGGACTTAATTTTACTTGAAAATTCCAATCAAATTGGATCAATACATTTTAACTGTGGCCAAGAATTTGAATAAAGAAAATTATTAATCTACTAGAGTGATGTAAAAGAGAAGAAACCAATTTTAGATGTCTTTCTACAAATTAATTACTTGCTTCTTAAGTAATGAAATATATGGTGTGGAAGAGAAGTTTCCAGTTTCAATATAGATTTGAAAATTGATAATCCACTTCTTGCTGATACAGATGATGGAGATGAATTGCATGACTTCAACATTGCTAAAGAAATTGTCGATGAAGAGAAGATTATAGATTCCATTGTAGGTATGAAAAATGGCCATCTACTAGTAAAGTATTAAACTGATGAGAATTGGTTAATTTCCAAAATAACAAGTTTCTTTTTAAAGATAAACCTGACAATAATGAAGAATGTGAGTGGACTTTATTTTACTTCTCAAATCTCATTAAGATGAATTAATGGATTTCAGTAGCAACCAAGAATTTGAATGAATATGATTGTTAATGCAGGTAATTGGAATGAGGGTGATCGATATGAACTTCTCCGTGAGAAGAAAGCTTTGGAAATTTTACCACAACAAGCATCATCCAATGAAGTTCAAGATGGTGAAGAATGCACCATAGAGTACATTTTAGCTACTTCTGTTTAGGAAAATCCCATCTCACTTGTTAATAATGAAACTTGTGAGTATGGGTTTAAGAATTCAGAAGCAATTGAAAGATATCATGATCATGTAGTTGAAAAATAAGAACAAATTGAACAAGTTTCCAAAAGTGAAACTCATGATAATGAATAATGGAGATCACATAAGAATTATAACAATAGCCAAAATGGCGCTTGTCCCTTGTTGTCTGATGTAGTTTCTTTGAAATTTGGAGTTCATCAACTAATTTATTCATGATACAATGAACCTCAAGAAGCTTATGAGAATATTCAAGTTTCAGATGTTCGTCTACAACCCCATTACTCAGCTATTGAGGATGAAGTTCATGAAGAAAAATTTCATTATTCAGAAAATGATAAACAATTTTATGGCCTTGATGAATTATATGGTTCAAAAGTGGACAATGTCTGTAATATGTCTAAGCCAATGCCTAGTGTTTCCCAGCATGCAGGTGACTCATATGATTACAAGGTTGATAGGATTCATGTCCACACACAAATAGAGAGCGACACTTCGAAGAAGCAATTAAGTTTTCCATGCAATTATAAATAAACAGAACCAGACATGGCTGAGGAGATTGTTGATTCTTAAAATAGTTTTGAAGGAAATATTGATGTGTTCGGGTGTGCCTTGACTCTGTTCTAGTTCCCCTAGTATTAAGATTAATGATGTGTTCCCTTTGCTATAATTATTCCAGTATTAAAGAAGCCCAACCTTACCGAAAGTAATGATGTGTTCCTTGTTCAGGTATGGATGAATCTATTCTTGAAAAAGTAGTCATGGCTGAGGAGACTATTCACGCTAAAATCAATTATAAAGATAGCAATAATTTTTTCCCTTGTTCAGTTATTATTATTCAAGAAAAAAGATGGGTTTCCTCTGTATTTATAGTAATGATGTGTTTTCTCCACATTTATAAGTTTTTTAACTTCTTCAAACACAACCCAGCCACTAATGATCTGCTGCCAAGCTTTGAGATAATAATGATATGTTCCCTTGTTTAGGTATAACTAGTTCTATTCTTGAAACAAAAGCAAACATTAAAATGGATTTTGTATACTGTAACAATGTGTTCCCTCATCAAGGCATATATGATTTTTTTCTGGATAAAATATCGACTATCTCAGTAATGATAGTAATGATGTGTTTTTCCCTCTAATGTAATGACTCTGGTACTCTTTTAAACAAGCCCAAACCTACGGACACTAATGACATGTTTCTTTGTTCAGGAATGGATGATTTTGTACTAGACAAACTCCTAGAGAGTCTTACAAAAGAGGCCTATAAGTAGGAAATGCCCAAGTTAAATACTTCATTCAATACCTCTGGGATTACTGGTGGATATAATATATCTGCCTATTTAGTCACTTTGTTCGGACTGGAATATAGTACTGCATCCAAAAATCCATAGCTTGGACACTATGACATGGAAGAGAATATTCCACTTTCAAACGTAGATTTAGAAAATACTCCACTGTTAGGAGACATAGATAATGAAGATGAATCACATGATTTGGACATTGATGAAGAAACTATCGATGAAGAGAGGATTGCAGATTCAATTGGAGGTAAGAAAAAAGGTAATTTGTTAGTATAGGATCAAGTTTTAGAAGGTCGAGTGTAATAAACATCAAACAGTGAAGCTCAAGTTGATGAATAATCTAGTAAAGAGTATCTTTAGGAAAATCCCATATCACTTGTTAATGATGAAGTTTTAGAGGATGAATTGAATGATTCGAAAACCACTGAAGGGTATCAAGTATCTGTAGTTGGAAAAGAAGAGAAAGTTGAATAGTTTTCCAAGAGTGAAACTCAAAATGCTGAAGACACTCTATCTCCTAAGAGCTACAATGAAGAAGCTCAACAGGCCATGAAGGATGAAGCTCATGAAATCAACTCTTATTTTTCAGAAAAAAGGAAAGTGTGTTTTGGCCTTGATGAGTTGAATGGTTGTCAAAAGGAGGAAGATGACAGGAAACAGATTTACAAGAATTAAGCTTGTGAAGGTGAATCAATGGATTGTGGCAACACTCTAGAATTAGAAAATAAGCTTCAATTTGATGCAAACAATTTGAATGGTGGTCATCAATTCGAACTCCTGCATCATATAGTGAAGGTCAAGAGCGTGGGGAATGCAGTGAAAAGGAGCTTTTAGTTCTAAATTATGTTCAACAAAGTCACATCTCACTGGTTAATCGTGAAGCTCAAGAAGATAAATTGAGTGATTCCAAAACTAGCCAAGGATTTCATGACTCTATATATCAAAGAGAGGAGCATTATGAACTTGCTTCAATGGTTGAAACTCAGGATGTTGAAGAAACCATCTTTCATAAGAAAAATGATGGCTCTCCTGATGCATTTTGGATGAAAGTGCAAAATCTTCAACAGGTAGATATGCCCAATGAACTTCAAGGAACATATGAGAACATTCAAGCTTCAAAGAATGAGGTACATCAAGATAAATTTCCAGAGAATCGAAACGAGTTTTATAAACTCAATGAGTTCTCTGGTTCAACTCCTCAAAAGGAGGAAGATGTAGTTGCATAGATTACCAGGAATGTTCAAATTCCCTTAACAGATGGTGGTCAAGTGGGACATGGATCTTACAATGTAGATGTGGAAAAGACTGAAGTGGAAGATGAAGCATATCAGGAAAGAATTAGTATTGTTGATGGCATAACTAATGCTACTCCAATTAAAGAAAAATTGTTTGATATGGACAACCATGGAAAACACAAGGGATTCATTGCCCCTCAGAAAATTGATGGAAAACAGAATCGGCAGGAAGAACAGTCTATACAGAACAGAGCTTAAGACACACAAGAATTCAAATTTGGAGAAAATATACAACTTGTGAAAGTAGACACAGTGGCTAGCAACCAGGAACCTTCTAACATCGATACTTGATTGAAGACGCCTATGCTTAAAAAAGGCCTTGATATATCTCCTTTCTTCAATTCTTTGTTTGGACTGGACTTTAGTGACCCATTAGATAAGCCCAAGATTATGGAGAGTAATGACGCATTATTTTTTTCAGCTATTGATGATTCTCTTCTAGAAAATATCTTAGAGATTGTTACAGAAGCTTCTTGCAAGCAAGAACTTTACCAATTAGATAATCCTTTGAAGACCCCTGAGGTTACATAGGGATATAATATACTTGTGGAAAAGAATGAATTTGAAGATGGAGAATTCCAAGAAATAATTTTTATTATTGATGCTATAACTGATGCAAGTCTAATTAGAGAATAATTGTTTGATATGGACAACAATGGAAAACATGAGGGATTCATCTACCTTGCCAAAATTGAGGGAAACAATGGCTAGGAAGTTGGAGAGAACCAAAATTTCAAAGTTGGATAAAATATACCGATTGTGGTGAGAAAGCAGGAACCTTCCCAATTGGATACTTCGTTGAGGATCCTTGACGTTATGGAGGGATATAATATATATCCTTGTTTAAGTACCTTATTTGGCCTAGACTCCAATATTCCATCCAAAAATTCAAAAGTTAGAAACAGTTATAATATATACCCTTGTTTAAGTATGAATGAATTTCTTCCAGAAGACAAGGATGTGTGCAATCAACAAATTTCACTGGATAAGCCATTGAAGAGGCTTGAACATGCTGAGGGACCACAATATGATACCCCAGTGAAAAAGCTTGAGCTTATAGAAAATGATGTGACATTAGAGACTGAATATTTGTCACTGCATGTCCACTTAGAGACCACGTGTATGTCATGCAGAAGGATGCTACAGTTTTGGAAGGGACAGAGCATTATGAAAGTATTCTCCTCACATCAAATCATGTGGAATCGAGAGAAGTAGCTGAGGGCTTAACTATTTTGGCTAATTTAAATGTTCCTAGTAAAGGGGATTAAAAAATCACGAAACTTGTATACATAATATTGACTTTGAGCAATAGATTGCAAACTTTGCAATTGGACTTACAAGGACAACTACCAAAGTCATTCTATGATACACCTTCCACAAGGCCAATGAATTCAAACCGTAATGGAAGCACAAAGAAAAATAGAGATATCATGTCATTTTACAGGCCAAGGCAATCCATAGGAAGTGATGAGGCTATGCATAGTTCATTGAACGAGAGTCGTGACGAGCTGGTGGGACAAATTATTTTGTGGAAGCTATAGAATCTACACAAAGAAAATGGAACAACAACAAAAGATTTTGAAAAGGTAAGCTAAATTATGTATGAACTTCATATTTTTCCATCTTCTTTATCATATTCATCTTAAGGAACATAATACAAAATTGTTGCATTGTATGTATGAGATTTTTCATTTTTTCTTTTAAGGAGATAAATAAACAATTTGTTTCATAGAATTTGTCATGACTTGCATTGGAAGAAAGGATGGAATCCTTGGACACACCAATGAAGATGCTTGGACATACTAACAACCATGATATATCTCCTTTCTTGTGCACATTATTTGGACCAAAATATAGTATGCCTTTCACAATTCATGAGGTTACATAAGATAATGATAAGGTTGTTACTAGCACACCATTTGAAAATGCTCTGTAGCCGCCATTAGTGACTGAATCAGGGGGAGTTGACAATTTTGGAAATGAATTTCCACAGTTAGTTTATGTATCCCATGAAAAGAGGCTTGGTTTCCAACACCACAAGAAAGTCAGTGCAATGAATGCATTGGTATATTCCTAGCAATGTACACATCTCTCTTTTTCTGTTGATTTCTTCATATGAAATTCATTAATTATTATGCTCACGTTGATGATTGTTATCCATTGCTCCACTTAGGTGCGAGTGTCTTCTTTCCTCACAAATAGCCTTTTTTGGTTGAACCTTGATTGTGATCATTATATAAACAACAAAAAATCTATTCGTGAGGCAGTGTGTTTTCTAATGGATCTAGTTCTTGGGAAGAAAACTTGCTATGTATAGTTTTCTTAAAGATAAACACTTGGAGTTGTTAACTCAATTCAGTTCACTCACACTTTCCATCACAAATAAGTAATTAAGGAGGTGGGTGGAGGTAGAAACATTTGAATCCTGACAACTAAGAAACCTTCCTATCCAATAGAGACATATGTTTCCCAAGATGACCTTTTAAATTATAATTCGCCACCTTTCCAACAATTTGATGTTATCTCTTCGTGTAATGAATGTTTGGATGTGGAGGTCAAGGGAAACCAACTTGAAAATCCGTTGGAGTTGGGGCTCTTTGAATACACTTTGACTGATCGACATCAAAAACATAGCTACCAACAAAGGTAAGGGGAAGAAGCCCGTTAAAGCTAAAGAAGAGATTGAGAAATTGATCCTAGGTGTTGACTTACACTGCAAAAATGTGGTTAGGTTCTGAAAGTGCATGCTATTTGTAAGATTGGAAAAATGGAAGGAAGGGTAAGGAGGGTATATGGTGGACACAAAATTATGCTATACCTACCTTCATCGACAATGGAATTCACAACCACCAAACCCAAATTTTCTATTTTTTAGGAACTAGCTAGAGTAGTGGATAAAAACACCACTCCTTTAGATCCTAACGTTTTCAACTTCTATATTGATCCATTGCCACTCTATGTTATTTCCTTATAGACAAACGGATGGAAAAACCCTGTTTGAAACACAAAACAAAATTTAAGGAACTATAGAATGAGTTGAGCAGTGTTCTCCCCTTTGATGAGTTGTGGCACAAAAACCATGCATTATCTAAAGTCCCTCCTCTTGAAGGTAGAACCGTGTGAGTGATTTTCAAGTAACCTGGAAAACTTCTTCATCCTCTAGCACAAAATATAGTATTTCTATGTTATTCAATCGAACTCACATGGAAAATCCAATCTATGATATGTTTTATTTCTCTAAAATAAAACGAAATTAACCATAAGTTGCATTACAGATTTGTTTTCGACTTGCATCTTAATCAATGATACTAGGTTATATATCTCAATAACTTACTATTTTCATTGTCACGTTCCAAGTACTCCTTTGATATCAAGTCCTGAATTCTGGATTTTATTTCTTTAAGTTCGGGCTTGAACATGCTTTGGATCTGTTCAACACACTCAATAGTTGTTGCTAAGTTAATATTTTTCTAGCCTTCATGATGTGAACTATCGCATAATTTATTTAGTACTGTCTATCTTCTTTTACATTTTTTATCACTCTATTCCTCTCATTCACATTCATATCTGTAAGTGGAATCTAAATCTTTTTCAACTTGTGGGAAAAGGAAGGATTGAATTCAAAATTATCATTTGTGGATATTGTTACAGTGCTAGGTTACTTTAGAAGAATGTTGTACTTGCCACATGAAACTAAATACAGAAGTCGAATAATATATTCATATTGCAAATTTAGTTGAGATTTAATTTCTTCATAGCTCAACATCGTAGCTTCATTGAACAACAATAGAAAAGCTACTTGATGTTGTTAATTACTACCAATTCTATTACCGTGGTGTCAAATTTGGAGATGATGTCACAGGTTCACAAGGAGTATACCCATGTAAGTGTAGGATGTTCATATCTTTGAGAATAAAATTCCTAAAAGTTGACAAGGCATGTAGCCATCTCAGAAGGTATATAAAGACTGGAAGACTTGCAAGTTGGTCAACATGTAGCATTCAATACTATGACACCCAAGGTTAGTTTCAGATCGTTATATGCAAAATTGTTAAACTTAGTTTGGAATTCTTTCAAAACTAAAAAATCTTTAACCATGCCCCCCATTTCATATATAAGACTAGAACCATAGGGCTCCTTCAACTTCTACATTTTGTTCTGCTCATCATCAATATTTACACCTCTATCATGCAAAAATGTCTTAGCGAATTATTTCCTATAAAATTTCACAAATAAATCGTTATCACTCAGATAGAAAAAAAGTTTTACAACCTTTTCCAACAGTCTCTTAATATTATCATCACCGAAATTTTTTGGACTGCCATCCTTCTTTAACAAATTATCCCAAAACGTTGCAAACAACTCTGTGCTTGTGGTTCCTGCAACTCTTTTATTGCAAATTACCACCAATGCTTCATGAAGAGCTTTAGAAATGGAATTATCATTTTGAAATTCATGCTACAAACAATCCACATATTTGTCATAAATTTCAATGACCTTCTCTAGGAATTCAAGTCCCTAATTCTTGTACTATTTGATAAGTTATTGTTCCTAGTAGTGTTTTCTACCCATTTGACTAAGTCTTTTCCTCGGCTAAATATATCTTGTTGAAAAATACTTGCCACTGGTTGGAGACCTTTGGGGATTTTAAAAAATAACCTATACATCCTAGAAATATCAATTTCCTTATAATCCCTAAGCAGGGCCTCGAAACTTAAATCATGTTTCCATAAAAGTTGAATTTCATAACGGTAAAGGAGTTCATTTTGGAGTATCTCTAATAACCCATGCTTGCTGCAAGAGTGCAAATAATTGTCAACTCTGTGCTCCTAATTCTGTAAGCACTCTTTAGCTTTTACCATATATTTTGGACAAGGATAATCCGAAATCCATAAAGCAACCTTTCAAGCATAGTAAATTCGAGTATCATCCAAATTTCTACTTTGCAAATGACTCAAATTTAACACATTCGTCGATTCAATAGTTTATGGAAGGCATTAAATTTTACTGGGAAATTTTTTCAAAAGGAGCAAGAGTAGTTGTTAGAAAGGAAAAATCAGGGTTTGGTTTTGGCCAAGATGAATCCACTACATGGTTGAATCATAAATGAAAGCTTATGAATCTTAGAGAGACTATTTCGGATTTGGGCAAGTTCTTCAGTAAATAGTGTTTCAGTTGTAGTTCTTGAGCATTTGGTTGTTGGAGATGGATAATACTGAAGTTTTAAAAAGGAAAAGTTGAAGCTTGGAGTAATATTGATCAACTGCATTCCAAGAAGATTTCAATTCTTGATAAATTTCTAGCTGTGAGTCACATTGGTTTGTGTGTCTTTTTCTTTCTTTCTTTATAGGTAGACTATAAAAATATGGAATAGGTACTCGAAAAATTTTGTTGGGAAACCAAGGTGGGGTAAAATGGATTGATATGGTGTCTTTGATTTTTATGTAATTTCACCTTCCATATATTTCACTTTCTTATTGGCTTCCACATTCCCACTTCTAGCCGCGTTCCTTTGCACCTCTCGGTGCAATTGCTAGTTTTAAAATCAATTCCTATATATGCAATTTCACATTCTCAGTTTTATCGGCATTCCTTTGCACTTCTCAGTGCAATTTCTAGTTTTAAAATCAATGCCTATATATGCAATTTCAAGGACTACCATAATTCTCACATAATTCTTTGAAGGGTTCTATCTCAATGGTATAGCACTAGCATTATAGGCAGGAGGTTGGTGGTTCGATTCCACTGTGTCCTAATATGAATTAATCAATGATATTGTAGTTTTCTTTCAATTAAATAATTTTAATATTGGTTTATTTCAATGGTGAGATATTTTTCTAGATTCATTATTTTATATTGTCTCTAAAGAGAGAAAAGTGATCATGTATTATGTTTGAATGTAATTTTTTATTGTCTCTCAAGAGACCATAGTTAAGATCTAATACATTGTCTTTTCAAAGACAATACATATTTAATTCCTACTATTGTCTCTAGAGAGACAAAAATGAAATTGTCTTTGGAGAGACAAAAATGAAATTGTCCCTAGAGAGACAAAAATGCTTGTGTTACATATTGTCTTTATAGAGACAGTATTTTAAGACAATTTAATTCGAGACACCCTCCTAAAGACAATATTTAAGACAATAGACAAGCAAGTTAAGACAATTTACCCAGATATTGTCTTAAATATTGTCTTAAAACCCCCCTTTGTGTTGTAGTGTATGATAACAAAATTTTTAAATATTACAACTTTGATATGGTAATATTTATGTCTTTAGAGATTTGAATATATCCATAGGATATGATTTTCCTTTTAAAGATTCCTTTTACAAATATTTAATTAAAATAAATATTAAAATATTTCACAGCAACATTCTTAGATTCTTTGTGTTGAATTTGTTGAGATTTTTCTGTTAATTAATTTTGGAAAAAATATCATGAATGTGACAACAATAGGATTTGTTGCTAAGCTAGCTCTAGTTGTTCCTTAGGAGGAGTTATTGCTTAGTATATTTGTTGTGAGAGAATTTATGATTTAGTTTTCTACTCCCAACTATAAAATGTAAGCCCGTAGAGGATGTTTGCGCTTAGAGTGTGTGAGGAATTATGTTATTGTAATCTCCTGTTGAATAATAAGATTGTTGATGCCTCTGTTTGGTGGACGTAGCCCAAATTGGTTAGGTGAACCATGTTAAACCTGTTGTCTCATGATTTCTATTGTGTGTATCATTTGTTGTGTTTCTGCTGTGCATACTCCTACAATTGGTATCAGAGCCTGAGAGGCTAAGTCTGCTGAGCGACTACACAATACTGTGGCATTTGTTGCCTGTCTTCTATGCAAAGACCAGTGGGTTAGACGACTTGTGGACCAGAGCGTTGAACAGAGCATTGAACTGTGCATGTGACAGAGACTAGAGTGTTGAACTGCGCATGTGAGAGAGACCAGAGCTTTGAACTGTACGTGTAACAGAGACCAAAGCATTGAACTGCGCATGTGAGAGAGACCAGAGCATTGAACAGGTGTGGCACGTAAACTGTTGGAGGAACAGGTAGCAATTTGAAGGCTGCAGAAGGGTTGGCATGTCCGACTCGCTCAACAATGGAAAACCCTGGTATTCTCTATTGCTTTCAGAATTTTCTCTGCTTCATCCGATTAGTTTTGTACACATGAAAAATGATTAAATGAAGTAGGATTGACACAAAGTAAAACTTATTGACATCACACAACTTGGCTACATAAAAACATACCCAATCCACTGTAAAAAGAGATCAGATTGGCTATCAATCTGTGTGGCCAGATCTGTCATCGATTTGCTGTAGAATCAGAATACATATGCCTCCGTGAAAATGCAACCCAGATATCATATTTCCATCATGACTATGTTAATGTTACATTTCCTGTAACGTGAATGAATAGCCACTAGTAGAGATCATTCATCGCATTCATAGAAAAGGAGGTAATACTTCACGTGATATGGATGGTGGTCACATAATTTTGCAAGAAATTCATGAGATTGAAAGATTACATTTTTTAAGGAAATCCTCTTTGTTTCAAACACATGGAATCAAAGAAACAATTTGTATGATTCATATTATATATGATATTATATTTATATCATATTTTGTTTTTTTCTTTAATTGTAATATGCCATGACATGATACGGCAGAGGCATTTTATTATAAGGCAAAGGCATTTTTTTAATAAAAACGTCATTTATTAAAAGTTTCAATTGGAGATTTTGTGTGACACAACATGGCAAAAACTCAAAGTGCTCGATTTGAGATCGAGAAGTTCAATGGCAAAAACAACTTCGAGATCTAGAAAGTGAAGATGCATGATCTACTCGTGCAACAAGGCATGGCGAAGGCCTTGTTGGGAAAAGCCAAACAACCTTACACCATGACAGATGATGAATGGAGTGACTTGGATGAAAGACACTGAGCAACATTTGACTGTGTTTGGTGGATGATGTTTTGTTTAACATCGTGTTAGAGAAAACTATTGCTGGTTTGTGGACAAAGCTTGAAAAGTTGTACATGACAAAATCCTTAACCAATAGGATTCTTCTGAAGTGATAGTTGTATAGTTTGTGCATGAAGGAAGGTACATCTATTACTAATCATTTGAATACCTTTAGTACTCTCCTACTGCAATTAGAAAGTATAGAAGTAAAATTTAAATCAAAAGATAAAGCTATAACTTTATTATGCTCGTTGCCCGAGTCATGGGATCATTTTGTTACTTCTATAAGTCTTATTTTATCAGAAACCCTTGAATTTGATGATGTTATTGGAGCTTTGTTGTCCGAAGAAACAAGGAAGAGGTCAAATTTAGAAACCTCTACATCAGAAGCAATGATGGTCAGAGGTCGCTCTAAAGAAAGGTGCTTCAATAAGCACAACAACTCGCGTTCAAAATCGAAAGGGAAGAAGAGTAAGGTAAAATGTTGGTTTTGTGGCAAATCAAGACATTTGAAGAAGGACTGTTGGAAGAGATAGCAAACATCCAAAGAAGACTCTTCGATAGAGAAGAAAGAAGCAAACACGACAGATACAGGTTCGGCATCCATTTCAGGTATGAGTGCTGAAGTGTTATCAGTTAGTTTGTCTAATCATGATGAACGTTCATTGTTAGATTATGGTGCATCAAATCACATGTGAATTGATAGATAATGTTTTAAAACTTATAAATCAATCAAATATGGAGTAGTTTGCATGGGAGATGATGTCACATGTAACATTGTGGGAATTGGAAGCATCCAGCTTAAAATGTTTGATGGGACAAATAAAATTCTAATTGATGTAAGACATCTACCTGAACTAAGAAAAAACCTCTTTTGACTAGGAATACTAGACACGAATGGATATAAAACGTTTATTCAAGGTGGAGTAATGAAAGCAAAGAAGGTTGGAAATTTTTTTCAGTTAGAATGAAGAAGAGAATCAAATCATGTTTCTACAGTATCTGAAAACGACAGTAATTCTATTCATTTATGGCATCAAAGGTTGGGCCATATGAGTGAAAGAGGTTTAAAGATTTTATCTGATCATAAGTTACTTCCTATTTAAAGTCTATTAAGTTAGATTTCTGCAAACATTGTCTATTTCGGAAACAAAGCAAGAAGAAGTTTAAAACTGGAAAACATACTAGTAAGGGAATCCTTGATTATATCCATTCTGATGTTTTGGGTCCATCTCCTACAACCTCATATGGAGGATCATCATATTTGTATCTTTTATTGATGATTTCTCTAGAAAAGTGTGGGTCTACATGTTAAGGAAGAAGTCTGATGTATTCACAGTTTTCAAACAGTTTAGATCATTAGTTGAAAACATCACTGGAAGAACCGTTAAATGTTTAAAAACTGACAATGGTGGTGAGTTTACTTCAAAGGAATTTGATAATTATTGCAAGGATGCTGGGATCAAAAGACATAAAACCACTGTATATACTCCTCAGCAAAATGGAGTTGTTGAACGCATGAACAACACTCTTTTGGAGAGAGCAAGAAGTATCCTTAGTAACGCCAATCTGTAGAAGGAATTATGGATAGAAGTGGTTTCTACAGCTTTCTATTTGATAAATCGATCACCATCAACTGCAATATGATGCAAAATTCCTCAATAGGTATGGAAAGGTCATCCTTGTGATTATTATAAACTTAAATTTTTCGGCTGTGATGAATATGCTCTAGTTCCAAAACATCAGCATTCGAAATTAGATCCCAAATCAAAAAGATATATCTTTGTTGGATATGGTGACGGGACTAAGGGATACATATTGTGGGATACTACTACTCACAATATCATCATTAATAGAGATGTTAAATTTAATGAATCTTCACTCGAAAATCCAGATGTAGATGATAAATTGAAACAAGACAATGTATCTAAGCTTCAACACATTTAGTTTGAAACCAGTTCAAATGTGATGATAGTCAAGATGAACAAGTTTCAAATGCAGATCATGAACAAGTTTCAGATGTAGATCATGAACATGTTTCAGATGCAGATCATGAAGAAGTTCCTACAGATAATAATCAGCAAATTGTAGAAGTACCAAAAACATCTTTAAGGAGGTCCATGAGAATCAAACGTCCTCTAAAAGGTATGATGATTATGTTACTTCAGTTTCTTTAACCGCTAATGATGATGAACCTTTGTGCTATCAACAAGTTGTAGAAGGTCCTAAAATTGAAAAGTGGAAAGAAGCTATGAAGGACGAGATCATGGCATTAGTCAAGAATGGCACATGGGATCCGGTAGAACTTCCTAAAGACGGAAAAACTATGGGATGTAAATGGGTTTACAAATTGAAAAGGTGTGTTGATGACACTGAGGACAGGTAGAAAACAAGGCTGGTTGCAAAAAGTTTTTCTCAGAAAGAAGGCATTGGTTTTCATGAGATATTTTCACCAGTTTTAAAAAAAATTTCAATTCGAATTGTATTAGCATTAGTTTCTTTACTTGATTTGGAATTACGACAACTAGATGTTAAAACTGCATTTTTACATGGAGATTTATATGAGGAGATTTACATGGAACAACCGGAAGGGTTTGTTCAAAATCGCAACAAGAAATTTGTCTACAGGCTCAAGAAATCATTGTATGGTATGAAGCAATCGCCTTGACAATGGTACATGCAATTTGATTCTTTCATGATGAGTCAAAATTATATAAGAACTGAATATGATCATTGTGCTTACTTTAAGAAATTAAGTAATGGCATGTTCATTATCTTAGTGTTGTATGTTGACGATATGCTTTTAGCAAACAAAAACATAATAGAGATCAACAGGTTAAAGGCTCAAATGGCTAGGACATTTGATATGAAAGATCTAGGAGAAATAAGACAGATTTTGGGCATGGAGAAATTTAGAGACAGAAGCAATGGTAAGCTGTGGCTATCACAACAGAAGTATATTGAGAAAATACTCTTGGGGTTTGGTATGAACAACGTGAAGCTTGTTTTAGTCCCTTTAGCTTCCCATTTTAAGCTTTCTTCTAGTTTATGTCCTAATACAAATGAAGAAAAAGAATATATGTCTCCAATTCCATATGTCAATGTAGTAGGTTGTTTGATGTATGCGATGGTTTGTACTTGACCAGATATTTCACATGCAGTTGGGGTTGTCAGTAGGTATATGGCAAATCTAGCAGAAGAACACTGGTCAGCAGTGAAATGGGTGCTTCGATATCTGAAAGGCACGAATGATTATTGTATCACTTATAATAGGAGTAGTGAATTTGTGTGCGGATATGTTGATTTCAATTTTGCAAGTGATTTGGATAAGAGAAGGTCAACTTCAGGGTATGTCTTTACTCTTGCAGGTGGAGCTATTAGCTGGATGTCAAAGCTACAGAACATTGTTGCTTTATCCACTATTGAAGCAGAATACATAGCTGCTTCACATGCTTGCAAAGAAGCGATTTGCCTGAAATGTTTGTTTGGTGAGTTTGGTAGGTTACAGGACAACATCAAGTTATTTTTTGATAGTCAAAGTGCAATTCATTTGGCTAAGAATCCGGCCTATCATAGTAAATCAAAGCATATACCTATCAAGTACCATTTTGTAAGACAGGCTATCACTGAAAGGGGAGTCTCTCTTGAAAAAGTGCATACAAAAGAAAACTGTGCAGACATGTTCACGAAACCCATTTTGTTAGAGAAGCTACGTTGGTTTCTGGCTTCTCTTGCCTTGCAGAAAAGATAAAATAATAAAGGAACAGGGTATGAGGCTAATTGTTGTCAAGGTGGAGATTGTTGAGATTTTTTTGTTAATTAATTTTGGAAACAATCTCATGAATGTGACAACAATATGATTTGTTGCTAAGTTAGCTCCAGTTATTCCTGAGGAGTTATTGCTTCCTATATTTTTTGTGAGAGAATTTATGATTCAGGTTTCTACTCCCAGCTATAAAATGCAAGCCCGTAGAGGATGTTTGAGCTGAGAGTGTGTGAGGAATTATGTTGTTGTAATCTCTTGTTGAATAATAAGATTGTCGATGCCTCTGTTTGGTGGACGTAGCCCAGATTGGTTGGGTGAACCACGTTAAACCTGTTGTCTCATGATTTCTGTTGTGTGTATCATTTGTTGTGTTTCTATTGTGCAGACTCCTACAGAATTCATATTTTTACTTTTAATAAATAATATTGACTTTAGTAAAGAGTAAATATGTTTAAAATTTTACCTAATTTGGAATTCTAATGTGGTAAAAAAACTTGTTGAAGGCAAATTTATGATCCATACACATTCAATGTATATGATAAAATAACCATTAAAAGCATAACATAATTTTCTTGTAGCTTTTTTTCATTGGTTTCCAAGATAACAAAAAATTAAAAATAGAATTACCTTATGTCTCTAATAGTTATTTTATCATATACATTGAATTTGAATAAAAATTAAATGACTATAAAAAACATTTAAATCAATTATTTGTATTTCAATTTAGATGTTGGAAGGACATCCTTACACATTATATCCGTACGAGACTT
>APFE030493941.1:52661-63229 GCA_000404065.3 Pinus taeda | reverse complement strand
CCTAAAAAAAATAAAAATTACCGCACCTATATTAATTCATCTCTTGGAATTCAAGCAACCGTAGATTTAAATAACATTAGTGTATTAGTGCTCGCCTTAAAAACTAAGGGTTTGGTTTCAAGTTGGAGGTCCACGCAACTCACATTTGGACTCCAATTTGTGTTTTAAGATGCTGTCATCATGTGGCATGCTGTGCCTATTGCAAATATTAATAACTCCACTGCTTTGTCCTGTACGTGGCGTAGGCAAGCTATCCAGTCCCATCTGCCCACTTGGAAACCCTGCCACAATCGACAGTGTATAAACCTCCCGCGAACCAACGGTGGGGATCTCCTTGGGGTTTACCTCTTCTTCGGATTGCAATGAATTTGACCCCATTTGGAGGGAAGCTTTCCAGTGGAACCTGCTCCAGTTCATCTCACCCTTCAGTAGCTCCATTCTACTGGTGCACAGAACTATGTGATTGTTGTCGTTATCTCTTCAGTCTCAATATTTGACAGAAAATAATACTTTACAGGTAATTTGTGTATCATTTGTTGTTGCGTATCTACCCTCCTACAATGAAGTTGTAATTGTTTGTATGCAACCATAGCTCTAATCGTAATTTTGTTTTGCGGGTTCATGTTTTTCACAGGACGTTCGGGGTAGCTTTCTCTTGGTAGACCAGAAGGAGAGGAGCTCCTTCAGCAACAGCCTTAACATCTCTTTTGGGTAAGACTTACCACAACTTTGAAATGCTTCCTGGCTGGGGTTTTCGGATTTGGACAATAAATTGGTTTTGGCTCTCATATATTACTACCTTAATGTTTATCATTAATATTACATTTATCGTGAATGTTCAAGGTATTATGGGTATTCACCTTGTCGGTTGGGATCACCCTCAGGTTACTCTTAATGTCCTTCTCTATAAGAGCCAGGATTTTAGTGGGCTTCCCACCCACAATGGCACTGCCACTCCGGTTTGACTAATTCTTTTTCTAAATTAATTATCTATGTAACAGTTTATCGGTTGTAATTTATGTATATATACTTTCCAGTTGTAATACAACCTTATGTTGTGACTGTAACAGTGCATGCTTGGTTGAATTCCTCCATTCATTAAACATTTGTGTGTGTGTGTGTGTGTGTGTGTGTCTATATATATATATATATATATATATGGATCTTCGGATTTCCCTTCATTATTTATTGTTCTTGTGTCTCTCCAGTTAATGAGGTTTGTGCACAGAGGGTTATGGTTCTCATTTTGAAATGTGGCTTTGAGCCATCATGCAACTTGTTTCATTGTTGTTATATTTGTTCTTCCTTTAATGTTGTATAATAATTTCTCATTAACCCCTCAGGGATTTTCCCTTTCCGCGCCATTCTACATAGCTTTTATTGTTGTACCTAATTAGCCTGAACATAACCTTACAGAGTTGGGGTTTATTTTAATTTCCCTCTATACACTATTCTTTCGGTGGAATTGTTTATGGCTGTCAAGCTTTCAGAAAGCTTGCATAGAATGTTTTACCCCTTGTAAGTTGTATATTGGCGAGCGACGATTTATTGAATTGTTTGGCCTCGGAAGTCAATTGGGTCCCCTCAGGGTTCAAGTTCCGGTCAACCTGGACGAGGCCAGGGTTTTAAGTTCTTATCATTTGTTACACTATACATGCACACAATTGTTCAATTTCAGTACTAGCAGCTCATGTATGAAGTTCTCAGCTCTTCTATATTATTTTGTCCTGCCTATACTTTATCAAAAAGTAAGAACCTGTACAGTTTTAGCCTTTTAGGCCTACTATGTGTTCACCAGACACAGTTCCATCTACTTATGTGTATTTTATTTTTTAAAGAATGGAACAATACTATATGCTTTTCATGTTATTTCCTGCATATGGTAGAACTGTTGCATTAACTCCACAATTCTTCCATATTTTGAAATGGTTTATTTAAAAAGAATCGAATAGAACTATATGCTTTTCCTACTATATTCTGCATATGGTAGAACTGTAGTGTTAACCCTTTACAAATCTTCCATATTTTCAAAAGTTCAGTATTGAGTTCTACCATCTTTAATAAGAATGATATACATAGTGAGAGGGTGCTGAGGACATAAAGATAAAATAGTTGAATGTATCATATTCCAATCCACAGTATGATAATTTCCTATAGGCAGATATAGTTTCAATAGTCATTATTTCCTCTGCATTTATAAAATATCAATTTCTATAATTAAATGTGCATGTGGATTTTATTTAAAATTAGATTAACTATAGCTCCTATTAAGAGAACCTTCTGTATGCAAAATCACTTCTACACAGTCGTTATATCAACAATTTACTAGAGAGTACTTCATACCTAGGTGCTTTTAATCAAGTAATATCCACAGGGAGAGGTCACCTTTGGTTGTAGCTAGTCACTCCACCCAACCATGAGATCGTCTTTCGAGACCAGATCTCCCCCCTAGCTCTCTTGCAGGACCACTATCGTCGACAAGAACAATTGCACTTTGTGCTTGGCTATTTGATCATCACTAGACTTAGCCCTTTTTTTTTGCTTTTTTCTTCCTCTCCTTGTCCCTACAGCGCATATTTTGCCTCCCCTCTCCTCTTTTTCTCTGGAAGCCCCTCCAGTTAGGGGAGGTAGTCAGGGTTGCAGTTATAGCAACCGTCTTTTCCCAACTTCCTTCTCAAGAAGTTGCCAACACTTCAAAGAAAACATTTCTTATTTTTTTTTAATAAGAAATAATAGAAGGATTATTAAATTACAAGTAGCTAATAATGTCATATTCAGTTTTGTCTTTTACCACAGTAAAATCAAATATTTACATTTTCCCGGGGCATCATACCTCCCCCTCCTAAGATTGGACATCATCCTGGTGTCTTTTGACCATGAACAACCCTGGGTAAGCTTGTTTCATGAGCTCTTCATCTTCCCAGGTGGCCTTGTCAGGCCCAAAGTGCTGCCACTACACTTTAACTTGGGTAATAGCCCGCTTTCGCAGCATCACTTCTCTCTCGTCGAGGATGTTTAGCGGTTCGACCAAGATTTCTCCTTCCAGTTCGACCTGCAATAGGCAACATCCTAAATCAATTTTCTTTTAAAAGAAAAACACTTAGACTGAGTTACCAGAGATAATTCTCACCTGTATATCCTGCCATCTGATCACATGTTTAGGATCATAAACATATTTTTTTAACACAGAAACATGAAAGACATTGTGGACTCGTATGTGACTTGGAAAAGCAAGCTGGTAAGCCACTAGTCTAATTCTTGCCAAGACCTCGAATGGTCCACAAAATCGGGGTGCCAACTTAGTGCAACCGCTCCATTGTAGTGTACTCTTTTTTGCTCGAATTCTTTCATACACATGATGATCGACTTGGTATTCCTTAAACTTTCTTTTCTGGTCAGCAAAGTTTTTTTGCCTATCCTAAGTTGCTTTTAAATTGGACCGTACCTTCTTAACCATTTCCTCCATTTCCTTAAGCATTTCTGGACCAAGCATCATTTTGTCCTCTGGTCCACCCCAGCTTGAGGGGGTGCGACATTTCTACCCATACAGTACTTCAAATGGGCTCATCTGCAGTGATGTATGATAACCATTATTATATGAAAACTCGACCAAGTGCAGGTAATATTCCCACTTGGTTGGCTGCTGCATTACATATGATCTCAACATGTCTTCCACCACATGATTCACTCGTTCCATTTGGCCATTAGGCTAGGGGTGATATGTTGTACTGAAATTCATCTGAGTCCCTAATTCTGCAAACAATGTTTTCCAAAAGATCGATGTAAATTTTACATCACAGTCGGAAATTATTATTTTTGGTAACCCATGCAACTTAAATATTTTCTGCATAAAAATATGGGCAATCTGTACAACTCTATAAGTAGATTGTACAGGTACAAAATGTGTTGATTTACTTAGTTTTTACACCACCACCATGATGGAGTCATTATTTTACATTGTCTTAGGCAAACCTATTATGAAGTCCATAGAAATGGTGTCCCACTTCCATTCCAGAATGGGTAACGGTTGTAGTAACCCCATAGGGTGCTGGCATTCTGCTTTTATTTGTTGACACTCTAAACAATGTGCCAAGTTCTCAGCCACATCTCTCTTCATACCCAGCTAGTAATATTCTTTCTGGAGAGCAGTGATCATTTTCTGGTATCTTGGATGTCTAACATAGAGATTTTTATGAAATTCATCCAAAATCAAGTTTTTAATGCTATTTTGATTGGGCACATACAACCTTTTCTTGTAATACAACATTCCAGTAACATCCACCTCATAACCTTGTTGATTTTCTTTATTGATTGATTGTTGTACTTGTTGTTTTATTTGCTGATATACAGTGTCTTGTTCTACTACTTTTTTAATCATCTTTTGAAAGGGGATTTTCCACTCACTACAAGAAATTTCATATAAACATTGTAATTTTCGACTTAGAGCGTCTGCCACCCAGTTGTCTTTCCCCTTCAAATGTTTGATTTCAAAATCAAAACCACTTAGGAAATCCACCCACTGTGCTTGCCTAGCATTTAAAGTGGATTGGCTAAAATAATTGGTCAGACTGTGGTGGTCTGTCAATAATAAAAATTTTCTTCCCATAAGATATTGTCGCCACATCTTCAAGGCATGTATGATGGCTGCCGATTCTAAGTCATAAGCAGAATATTTCTGCTCATGTTCTTTTAGCTTCCTTGACATGTAAGCAATTACCTTCCCTTCTTGCATCAACACGCATCCTACACCTTCCTTGCTTGCATTAGTGCACACCACATAGTCCTTATTAGGATCAACTATGCTTAGAATGGGTGCAGTGGTGGCAGATGCTTAAGCTGCTCAAAACGTTTTTGGCATTCCGGGGTCCATCCGAAAGCTCTTCCTCTTTTCTGTAAGGAAGTGATAGGATATGCTACTCTTGAGAATCCTTCTAGAAATCGTCTGTAATAACTGGCTAATCCCATGAAGGATCTTATGTCTGCTACATCCTTTGGTACGGGCCACTCCATTATGCTCCTTATCATTTCAGGATCTACCGCGATTTCTTCCTTCATGATTATATGGCCCAAATACTATATTTCTTCCTTGAAGAAGTCACACTTGCTAAACATGGCATATAATCGATGTTCTCGGAGGGTTTGCAACACTAATCTGAGGTACTCCTTGTGCTCTTCAATAGTGCAGGAATATATTAGTATATCATCAATAAATATTAGCACAAATCTATCCAAATATTGATTAAATATGCTGTTCATTAAGCACATAAAAGTTGCGGGGGCATTGGTTAACCCAAAGGGTAGCACCACAAACTCGTAATGTCCATAACTTGTTCTAAAAGTTGTTTTAGCTATGTCTTCTTCCTTAATCCTAATTTGGTGATACCCTGATCACAAGTCGATCTTGGAAAATATTGTTGCACCTTTCACTTGGTCGAAAAGTTCATCAATCCGGGGTAAATGATACTAATTCTTGATTGTCAATTTATTCAACTGACGATAATCCACACACATACGAAGGGTCCTGTTGTTTTCCTTAATGAACAATACCCGGGCTCCCCATGGTGACACATTGGGGTGAATATATTTTTTGTCTAGCAGTTGTTGTAAGTGCATTTTTAACTCTATCAACTCACGTGTACTCATTCTGTAGGGCACTCAGGATACCAGGGCCGCCCCAAGCACCAATTCAATGGTAAAGACTATATCCCTCTTAGGTGGCAGTCCTGAAATCTCCTCCAAAAACACATCAGCAAATTCTTGTATCACAAGGATGTTGTCCAATGTTGCTGTTTTATTTTTCGAGTTAGCATAGCCCACTTGGATGGCATAAATCTAACATCCCTTCCTAATGCATTTTCCTAACCAAGAGGCGGTTATTGGCCGAACCTACACTGGACGCTTAATCCCTTGCATCTCTTGGCTTGCTCCAAGCTCATCTTTCTAATAAATAGTATTTGTCTTATAGTTGACTATGGACTAGTGTTTTTCTAACCAGTCCATATGTTTTAGAACATCATATGACCCAAGGGGAAGCACATTTAAATTTGTCGTCATTGGCTGTCCCGCTATCTTTAAAGGACAATTATTAACTTTTGCAAGCACTCTTCTTTTGGCCCCTGTAGCCAACTATACTAACCAGGGGTTCTTGAATTTAACAGGTTGCAATCTATAATGTTCTACAACCTTAGGACTAATGTAAATTAATGTGGCTCTAGGATCAATCAAAACAGTTAAAGTAAGGTCTGAAATTTTACCTTCGAATTCCACCATGGTCAGCTGGTACTCTGCCTAACAATCTTCCAGGGCAGCATTAATCCGTGGTAGACTACGTCCTATATCGCCGACTATCGATGCTTCATGGATCTGGGAAACTTGTTTGGTCCCTTTCCATTGAGGATAGTTTCTAACTTAGTGAGGTCCACCACAACCCCAAAACTACACTAGAGGCCTTGCTACCCCTTCGCTATCTAATTTTACAGATTGTTCACTCATTCTGGACTCATTGGTTGGCCTGGATCTGAGTGAATTTTTCTCTACATTTCTGCTGCTTTGCCCCTTGCCGAAACCCTTATTACCACTACCCCAATTCCCTTTATTACTTCCTACCAACTTGTAACTTTTCCTATCATTGCATCTTTTACTTGGAATTTCTCCTTTCTATTTACCTTGCTGGTAACAAATTCTAGCTTTACGTATTGCTTCATCCATTGTCTTTGGATTTTCAAACTCAATCATTTCCCACATATTCAGGGGTAAACTACTCACGAACCTTTGCACTTTGACTTTTTCCTCTCTAATATAAGGCACATAACAAAGCAATGAAGTAAAACGAGTGATAAATGCGTCCATGGTTTGCTGTCCTAATCACAAGTCATGGAATTCTCTTGCCTTTTTATCATAAAAATGCTTCGTCAGGTATCTTTCCTTAAAGTACCTTTGAAATTTCTCCCAAGTTATGTTTTGTTCGCTGACTCCTCTTACTATCTTAACTTCTTCCCACAACAAGGTGGCTTTTCCCTGTAATTGGAAGATGGCCAACCATGCCTTGACGTTGTGATCGTAATCATATAGCTAGAAATATTTATTCATATTAATCAACCATGCCTCAGCTGCTACCTCCTATTCTCCATCAAAGTATGGTGGTTTGATCTTATGGAACTCCCCCTGCAACTCTATCCATTGCCTTTTTGATGTTTGTTGTTTAGAAGGATTATCGGATCATTCCTCCTCCCTTCTTTCCGACTCTTCAGCTTCTGTGTGGTTATTCTACTCTTCTGACATTCTTTGTTGCTCAGCATTGGGATTCGCTGGCTACTGATTTTGTTTATCGGAAAAGCTTTTTATAATCCTTTATTGTTCCATAGTTAACCTGCCATTGTCCTCCCGTAATCAGGCCATTTAATTTTTCAACTCTTCTACTGTCTCCAGTATTGCCATATTTGTATTGTGAGCCTCCTCACCAAGCTGTACCCATAACTCAGGGTTATTCTCAAGACCAGTTGCAGGTCCCTGACCCACCCCAAACCTGCGTGATGCATTGTCTGTTCTTCTCATGTTGTTAGTATTTTGTTTCCTGTACTTAGCATACGAAACCTATTAGGAAAAGAAAAAACAAAAGGTCAGCGCATTAACTATTTTTTTTTCTTAACCTACTCATAGAGATGGAGATAAAAAAAAAAGATGAATACACTTTATTTGCTCATTTTCCAGAGGCCACAGTTTTTGAAACTTGGCTCTGATACCACTTGTAATGTCTCCATGCTTAAAAGAAAAAATTATTGCACCTATATTAATTCATCTCTTGGAATTCACACAACTGTAGATTTAATATAACATTAATGTATTAATGGCCACCTTAAAAACTAAGGGTTTGGTTTCAAGTTGGAGGTCCACGTAGCTCACATTTGGACTGCAGTTTGCGTTTTAAGCTGCTGCCATCACGTGGTATGCTATGCCTACTGCAAAGATTAATAACTCCATTGCTTCGTCTTGTACGTGGCGTGGGCAGGCTGCCCACTTGGAAACCCCACCCCAATTGATGGTGCATACACCTCCCGCAAACCGATGGTGGCGATCTCGTCGGGTTTTACCTCTTCTTCATATTGCAATGAGTTTGACCCCATTTGGAGGGAAGCTTTCTGGCGGAACCTACTCCAGTTCGTCTCATCCTTCAGCAACTCCATTCTGCTGATGCACAGAACTATGTCATTGCCATCGTTATTGTTGCAGTCTCAGTATTTGGCAGCAAATAATACTTTTTGGGTAATTTGTGTATCGTTTGTGGTTGTGTATCTACCCTCCTACAGTGAAGTTGTAATTGTTTGTATGCAATCGTAACTCTAATCATAATTTTATTTTGCGCGTTTATGTTTTTTGTAGGATGTTCGGGGCAGCTTGCTCTTGGTAGACTAGAAGGAGAGGAGCTCCTTCAGCAACAACATTCACATCTTTTTTGGGTAAAACTTACAACAAATTTGAAATGCTTCCTGGCTGGGGTTTTCGGTCTTGGACAATAAATTGGGACAATAAATTGGTTTTGGCTCTCACATATTACAACCTTAATGTTTATTGTTAATATTACATGTATCTCGAATGTTCAGGGTTTTATGGGTATTCACCTTGTCGGCTGGGATCACCTTCAGGTTACTCTTAATATCCTTCTCTATAAGAGCCGGGATTTTAGTGGGCTTCCCACCCACAATGGCACTGCCACTCCGGTCTGACTAATTTTTTTGGTAAATTAATCATCTATCTAAGGGTTTATTGGCTGTAATTTCTGTATATATATTTTCCGGTTGTAATACAACCTTCTGGTGTGACTGTAATAGTGCACGCTTGGTTGAATTCCTCCATGCATTAAACATTTGTGTATATATATGTGGGTCTTCGGATTTCCCTTCATTATTTATTGGTCTTGTGTCTCCCAAGTTAATGAGGTTTGTGCGCAAAGGGTTATGGTTCTCATTTTGGAATGTGGCTTTGAGCCATCATGCAACTCATTTCATTGTCATTATATTTTTTCTTCCCTTAATGTCGTATAAGAATTTCTCACTAAGCCCTCAGGGCTTTTCCTCTTCCACGCCATTCTACATAGCCTTTATTGTTGTACCTAATTAGCCTGAACATAACCCAACAGAGTTAGGGTTTATTTTAATTTCACTCAATACACTATTCTTTCAGTGGAATTGTTTACGACTGTCAAGCTTTCAGAAAGCTTGCATAGAGGGTTTTACCCCTTGTAAGCTCTAGATTAATGAGCGAGGCTTTATTGAAGTATTTGGCCTCGGAAGTCAATTGGGTACCCTCAGGGTTCAAGTTCCAGTCAACCTGGATGAGGCCAGGGTTTTTAAGTTCTTATCATTTGTTACACTATACATGCACACAGTTGTTCAATTTCAGTACTAGCAGCTCGTGTATGAAGTTCTCAGCTCTTCTATATTATTTTGTCCTCTTCTATATTATTTTGTCCTGCCTATACTTTCTCAGAAAGTAAAAACCTATACAGTTTTAGCCCTTGAGGCCTGCTATGTGTTCACCAGACACGGTTCTGTTTACTTCTATGTATTTTTTTTGTTTATAAAGAATGGAACAGTACTATAAGCTTTTCTTGTTATTTCCTACATATGGTAGAATAGTAGCGTTAACTCTTTACAATTCTTCTAGATTTTTAAATGGTCTTTTTAAAAAGAATGGAATAGAACTATATACTTTGTCTACTATTTTCTGCATATGGTAGAACTGTAGTGTTAACTCTTTACAATTCTTCCAGATTTTCAAATGGTCAGTACTAAGTTTTACCATCTTTAATCAGAATGAGATACATAGCGAGAGGGTGTTGAGAATATAAAGATAAAATAGTTAAATGTATCATATTCCAATCCACATTCTGATAATTTCCTAGGCAGATATAGTTTCAATAGTCATTATTTCCTCTACATTTATAAAATATCAATTTCTATAATTAAATGTGCATCTGGATTTTATTTAAAAGTAAATTAGTTGTAGCTCCTATTAAGAGAACCTTCTGTATGCAAAATCAATTCTACATAGTCGCTATATCAACAATTTGCAAGAGAGTACCTCATGCCTAGATGCTTTTAATTAAGTAATCTCCACATGGAGAGGTCACCTTTGGTTGTAGCTAGTCACTCCACCCAACCATGAGATCGTCTTTTGAGACCAAATCTCCCCCCTAGCTCTCTTGTAGGACCACTATTCTCAACAAGAACAATTGCACTTTGTGCTTGGCTATCTGGTCATCACCAGACTTAGCCTTTTTTTTTTGTTTTTTTCTTTGGAAACCCCTCTAGTTATGGGACGTAGTTAGGGTAGCAATTACAAAAACATTGTTTTCCCAACTAACTTCTCAAGAAGTTGCCAACACTTCAAAAAAAACATTTCTTATTTTTTAGTGATAAGAATAATAAAAATATTATTAAGTTTCAAACAGCTAATAATGTCATATTCAATTTTGTCTTTTACCACAATAAAATCCAATATTTATATTTTCCCGGAGCATCACATATTATTTTTTATTAAATGAATTCTCATAATGAAAAAAATTATTT
>APFE030493941.1:5339-44651 GCA_000404065.3 Pinus taeda | reverse complement strand
TCCTTATTTTCCTCTTTATCTCACCCCCCAAACACTCATGCTTTCTCTCTCCATATCTACCTATCTCTCCCTCTCCCCATCTCTCTCTTCTTCCATCTCTTCACCTTCCATCTATATATCTATCACTCTATGTCTCTCTTTTGTATCTCTATATCATCCCCAAAATATACACACTATTTCTCCATATTTATCTATCTCTTCCTCCCTCTTCCTCTCCCTCACTCCTTCAACTTCTCTCCCTTTCTCTCCCGTTGTATCTCTCTTCCCTCTTGGTATCCTCCCTCCCTCTCTCTCCATCTCCTTTATCACTCCTCTCTCTCCACCTTCCTTTGTCTGTGTGTGTCTTCTTACCTCTCTCTTTTTTATCACTTCCTCTCTCATTGTCTCTCTCAAATCCTCACTCACTTCCTTCTTGTCTCTCCCTTTCTCTCCCACCTCCCTCTATCACCCCTCTCCCCCGCCCTCTCTCTCTCTCTCTATGTCATTATCTCTTCTCTCTATCTCTCATTCTTTATATCTCTATCTCACACCAAAACATATATACTCACTCTCCATCTCTCCCTTGTCACTCGTATACTCTCTCTAAACTTTTCTCTCTCTCCTCCTCTCTCCCCCTTTCCCTCCCTTCCTCTCACTCCCTCTATCTCAACACCTCTATCAATATATGTCTTTGTTGCCTCCCCCATATATATCTAGAGTTAATATATATCATGATATATTAATATATATTTCAATATAACAAGTTCAATAATATATTAAACTTAATATTGTATTAAAACTAAGTTATTAAATTTATAATATTAATATTAGATTTTTAAATATTTTTTACATGGTATGATAATAATTTTTTTAAATATTTACGACTTTGATAATGGAAATATTTATGTCTTTATAGATTTTAAATATTTCGCATAAGATATGGTTTTCTTTTAAAATATTATTTTTAGCAAATATTGTAATTAAAATAAATATTAAAGATTCTAGAGGATAATTTTTAGATTCTTTGTGGTGAATTAACCTTTTTACTTTTAAGAAATAGTCTTGACTTTAGTAAAGAGTAAAGATGTTTAAAAGTTTACCTAATTTGGAATTTTAATGTGGTAAAATTTTTTGTTGAAGGTAAATTTATGATCCATTCACATTCAAACTATAAGATAAAATAAGTATTAAACATTGTAGCTACTTTTCAAAGGTTTCCAAGATAAAAAAAATTAGAATAGAATTACCTTATGTGTTTAATAGTTATTTTATGGTATACATTGAATTTGAGTCAAAAATTAAATGCTATACAAAACATTTAAATTAATTATTCGTATTTCAATTTTGATGATGAAAAGACATCTTACAAATTATATCTATAATGGACTTACTTTATTATTGCCATTAAATTTTTATTAGAAGAAAGTAATAATTAATTATATTAAGAAACAATTATTTAAAATAATTTAAATTTAACTAAAAATTATGTGTTTTGTTTTAATAATTATAACTATATATATAGTATATATATATATAATATATAATTTATTAAATGAATTATTAGTCAATGGATTCTAGTATGATTTTTTTTTTGTGTTTTTAAATTATAGGTAAATAAATTTGTTTCCATGTCATTGTTTAGGTGAAACACCTATAAGTTTGAACGCATAATAGTTACTGAAAAATATAACCACATTTACAAGCTATTCTTCTATATTATTAGCTTAGTTTTACATTCATTTATTTTTTATATATAAATTAAAAATAAAATATTTAAATTAATTGAAATGGAAAAAGTAAAGTTAAAAAATGACTATTAAATATAAAATATATTAATTTAGTTTATTTATTTTAAAAAATAATACTAATTTTATTTTTTTATTTTATTAATGCAATTTAAATAATTTAGAAATAATATATAATCAAATTTAAATGAAACTTAAATGGTAAAAAATAATTACGGCTTACTGAGTTGCATTTTCAACTCTTTCCTATAAAATTTAAATTTGAAGATTAACGAAAATTGAACAAAGAAATTAGCTTACACTTCATATACTATTGTCCCAACATTTGCCTTTAGCGTTCTTCTTGGTTAAATCATGATTATTATAAATTTATCGAATGTTTTCATCGTTAATTCAGTTTTACTTTTACAAAAAGATTGTCTTTAACATTTAAAATTAGTAAATGAATATTTCTGCCGATAAATAATCTTAAAACCAAAAAGATTCCATTCAAAATAATATAAATGTTGGTAGAAAAATGTTAGAATAATATTAAAATGGGCATTCCTGATTATTAATTTTTTATTTGTAATCTGTTTTCATGAAATAATCCTATTTTCAAAGTTTTTATCAAACCTAAACCTGCTTGATCAACTTTATCAACTGTGGTGCTACCCGTTTATGATATTCCAAAACAAAAATGAAAATATACATATGCTTTATCAATTTTATTTTACATGCTACATCCATTAAATGCAATCCTTCCTTTTTCATTATTTTATATATAAGATACAATACATAACGATTACACATCAAACCAAAGTTCATACTTTAAACTTACCCAGAAAGAGTTAAAACATATCGAAGCAAAGTTCATGCCTCACCTTACACAGGCTGTTGAAGAGTCTTATTTGGTAGCACATTCCACAAGTTTTTACAGTAGCCCTGATGCTGTGATCCATTACTGCGGCTGAATTTGTGAAATGAATTCCTTTAAAACCAGAACATGATGATATGGAAGCCTTAGCTCCTTATGAAAATCCTGATGATATTCAAACAGAAATCTATATGATATGCAGCGTGCTGCAGAAACATTCTTTCTTCATGGAGTGGGCTACTATGAAGAAATCATGCACGATCTAAACGTCTAGCTCCATAAATACATATTACTACTTACCAAACCCTAGTTCTGATAAAGACATCACTGATCATGACATTCAGTGGTGCTAATTTGGAGGAACGGGGTGTCCTATACCTGGGCTATGAACCGGATAAACAACATCTATCATGTTTTCTTTCGAACTTCTACCAATTACTTGAACAGGAGGAGATCCATAGACCTTTCGGCCATGGATATCAGCTGTAGGTTGCAACTTCAAACCACCGACTTTATCTTGGCAAGACTTGCTTTCACAAGTGGAAATCGCAAGCCCTATTCCTCCACGACCGACTAACTCAGCTGGGAGATCCCGAGCTTCAATTAAAGAGAAGGAACGAACCAAACAATACAGAAGCATAAACATTAAAACATAAGTAGTTCTGCCATAGAAACAACTCTTCATTCTGCAACTAGATTCAAAAATAAAATTCTCTTAGGCCAAGGCGAAAACGATCTTGATACACACCTAGCTTGCAAACTATCTGCTACTAGTCTAATAAGAGGAGGCTCTTTTGAGTTGTGAACTTGCCTCTCCATCTTATTTATAATGAAAATTTCATGCCATCCTCAGTGCGATGCCCTCCAATCGACTCCACCAAGAAGTTGAGTCGAGAAATTCTTTCTCCACCATTAAAATAATGCTTATATCTTATAGGTCGTTTACACACTTATTCAAACTTGCTTATACTTATTTAACTTTCCTCGTATTACGATCAACTTGACTAATAATAAAATCTAAAACACTCAGTGCTTCACCAGGACGGAGATTAATCCTATGGAAAATTAGGTCCGTAATGATGCGTGGCCGGCGCCTTTTCATTATACCTTATCTGGTTTAATGAGATATGGGCACTTGTTATTGGGCACAATAATTACCATTTAATGAGTTATCTAGTGGCTATTTGTTTTTCTATTTTATTGATGGGTTATATAGTAATCTTTTTCTATTTTATTAATGGGGTTATATATTAATTTCACTCAAGAAACAAGGGAGTTACTGCCGTAGCGGTAGTCCCTGCCCGGGGGTGCAAATTCCAGGCTGGTTGTAAATTGCTGGAATAAAACTTAAAGCTATGATCAATACTGCGAAGAAGCCAAAGTCCTCCCTGAAAGAGTGATCAATATATCAAAATCAAATGTCCTGATTTTTCAGAAGACTTTAAACAAAATTCTGACAGTGAATCTTACACGACTCTTTTGCTAAGAAATCCTCCATACTTGTTCTCCAGAGCTTGTGGCGAGTCCCAGTTGAACAGGGTAATAAAAGGCTCTATACCTCCATCAAAACTCAGATCGATGTATAAAGTAGGAGACATATGTGATGGGAAGAATCAACACAGTAAAGCTAGTGCGGTTTTTTTTGTATGTGATTTTATGCGAGGTAAAGGTATTATAAGCATAATTCCTTTTCCTATAGCATTCATAATTTCCTTTCAAATAGAATTCTTTTCGATTTTTATTTTTTTATTTTTTTTTATGTATATATAAACAAAACGCACAATACATTCTTAATAATGATTTGATAAAAAAATATTTTAAATATAGTTTAAATATTTGATTTAGATATGTAAAGATATTATCTCTCCATTTTATCTATTAATTTAATGGTTACCACTAAAACATACCAACGTCTTTCAAATTAAATCATACAATCAAAATTTTTAATTAACAAAATCATTAAAATAACCAATTAATCAATTCCAATAAAATATGATCGGCTTAAATATAGGGATTACTAAAACAAGAAACCATTTAATATATATAACGTAAATATTGCTTAAATAGTAATCCTGACCATTTTATATATATATATATATATATACTAACTTAAATAGTAATCCTAAGAGCTGTATGAAGAAGGATAACGTAAACCTTTGTCACCTGGCATGTGTCCATACCCGAAAATGATAAATTTCAATATTGGAGATTAAAGTGTTGTCCAGCATGTGTTCATTGACGCAAACAGCGAGGATAAGAAATAAGACGTGTGGAGGCGGCGAAGGAAGAAAGCGAGGAACATATAATTCCATATTGACAGGTAGAGATAGGCTTCGATCTTGGAAAAACAAAAATGATTAGAGTCAAATGGAGGCGAGGGTAACATTGAATGATTTTCAGAAATGATCATTCTGAGAGAAAAATGATGGTGTGTAAAATAATTTCAGAAAGTAAGTTTATAGGAAATCGAGGCTACAGTAAAAACAGTTAAAAAAAAACAGTTAAATAAATGTTTTCAGGTAATGGCTACAGTAAAAAAATTAGTTAAAGAAAAAAAAAAATTTGGAGAAATATCTCTAAAGCAAAACTGGGAAAAGAAGATCAAATACTGAATAGCTACAATGTCAAAAAGAGATTTATATGATGAATAACCAAGAGCAAATGCAACTATGACCTTATTCACATAGTGGATTAACTTGTCCATTTGGCTGAACCAAGAATCCGCATATAGATATTCAAAGTCATTTCCCATTGTCCACATAATATGATTTGTACGAGTAACATTAGCCTGCACACAATCAGGGAAAGTCACGATATCCAATCAATGAAGTAAAACAAAAAAATTTATAAGAATGCGTTAAAGTAGTTATTCATACTTCTCTGAGATGGAAAATTGAATTTTCGACAGTTTATTCTAGATGTAAAAGGTGAAGTGAATGAACTATAGAATTGGTCTAGGCATGATCATCCTAGCATCTATTGCATTGCTATCAAAAGCAACACCAATTACCTGAGTTATTGCTGCTTCGACAAAATCATGAACACGTTGTTTAACATTGTTGTCAAAAAGCAGAGCATCATCCTGCAGTAAATTACGCACGAACATGACTTAAATAAAGAGATCACTGGAATTAGTGTGCATATTCCATTCTGCAATTTACCCACCGAAAACTTACCTGAATTGGAGGAGAATTATCATCCCCATAAAAATTTACATATCGAAAACGATCCGGAGGATTATACTGAACAGGATATGCATCAGTAAATATCTGCAATTAAAAGAATTAGTGATCAGAATACCATGTAAACAACATAGTATTCTTGACATCTCCAAGAAACCTTCAAGGGTGTACGACACATTTACAAGACTATGTGGTTACCTGAGCAGAGGGGCCAAATGTCTTGGAACCCTACCATACAACCTACAAGGTCTTCTGATTTATTCGGTTTGCTCTGTCCTGGTAGTCGATCCGTGCAAAAAAGAGAGAGTCGAACCATAAATCACAAATTTTTATACACACTGTTCCCTATCTTAAAACTGTGGCGTAAAGAAATAAACGTCTTTCTATATCGAAACCCAAAAATATAACTTAACATGCAAAGAAACAGCTAATACCCATAAAATAAATACAGTACTCGGGTGGCCAACCCAGCTCTAAAACTCAAACCCTGGCCGCATTAAAACTTAACAGGAATGAAATAGTGAACGGTCGAAATTGGTACAACCAAGTGAAAGACATGAAGACATTAACTTAACAGAACTATGTATCCACAGAACCCACAAAAATCCTTTATCAACATCGCAAATGGAAAACATCATATTGTTCAACAGGTTCCTCACTTGCCCACAAATAACTTCAGTAATAGACGTGTAGACGTGGCTTTCTAGCCGACGTCATAAACCTTAAAAGAACCTATTGCTTTAAAATAACATTATTGCTCCAGTAATAAGTCCTCTAGTTTGAGAAAACACATCGCAAGCATCAATCTGGAGGAATACCAATGTGAAATTTAAACGCAATACCTATGTAAGAGGGATTTTGTTCCTAACCTCTCTGGAACCGTAAACAATCATACCGCAACCTAATTTACCTGCGAACCGAAGGCACATTGGATTAGATAAGGAGAACGACTCAGAAACAGAGAATAATTAACAGTAAATTCCGGAGTAAAGGGTGACTTACGTGAGTAAGGTTGACGAGCAAGAAAATGCTAACAGTAAATTCCGGAGTAAAGGGTGACTTACGTGAGTGAGGTTGCCGAGCAAGAAAATGCATCAGCTACGTGACAAAGCGAGATGTGCCATTAGGGTTTCCTCAGATCACATCAAAATGAAAAGTTCATTTCAATAGCTAGATAAATTACCTCTGGTTGCGAAGTGAACCAACGCCTCCTTCTGTTGCAGAGACTCGAGCTATCAGCAACTCACCCGCTACCTAGTTCCAGAAGGACGAAACAGGCTATGTATCATAGAAGGAGCTTTAACAAAAAGATAGTAAACAATATGGAAGAGTTTAGGTCCGTTACTCCTTACCTGCAAGGCTTGTCGACGCAGTCCTCGCGGAAGGAGGTGCCTTACAGCCATCCGGCCACTCTCTGTTGCAGAGCCAAAACAACAATGATATCGCAGGAAACAAATGGCCCTTACCTCACCATATTATTAAACACATTCGAAACGTGGACGCCTCTGCATAGACTTCAAACATCTGGCATGCAGCGCACTGCATGCAGGGCACGGAGAACAGGCGAGAACTTAGGATAAAAAACTTAGGATAAATTAAGTTGCGCGCACACGGAGAACAGGCGAGAACTTAGGATAAATTGCGTTGAGCGCACCTCGTGCCAAGTGAGGCCGGCAATAAGAGGTTAAACAAAAAACTTTGGTTAAAGTTTTTTTGCACACAAAGTGCATAATATAAACTTTGGTTAAACAAAAATTAACCGGTAGAAATGGACGGTCAACGCGAAGGGTAATAACAAGTCAACGACGTATCGAACGCTATAGTCCCTGCTATGCCGGAGGCAGGGACTAATAAGATCAAAAAAAGGGAACCATTGGTTCATTGTCTTCGGATTATTATGGAATATTTTTACTTCTCTGTTATATGTTTTGGAAAAAAATTTGTGTATATTTTTTAAGAGAGATCTATGGAAATCACATTTTTGAGTTGTAAGGTTTTCCATATGAAAAACTCAAAACAATAAAAAAAAATCGCATTTTAACTAAAAGTTATTGGGATGGATTCCAACAAAAAGTTTATAAAAATTAAATGACACATATTGAAAATGTTCTCCATTTATCATTAAAATAGAATTATTGAAAATGTTGTCCATTTATATCGTGTACCTGTAAATAGTTGTAAGCATTAAGTAGATTGTTTTATGGCCTTAAGTATAATGCAAGTTTCGATGTATGTATCCAACAATAGCGCAAACTTCACTCATTTTCTCCATTTATCATTAAAACAGCATTATTGAAAATGTTCTCCATTTATATCGTGTACCTGTAAATAGTTATAAGCATTAAGTAGATTGTTTTATGGCCTTAAGTATAATGCAAGTTTCGATGTATGTATCCAACAATAGCGCAAACTTCACTCTTTTTATTTTTAGTGGGTTTAAATGTATTTTCAATTCATAAACTGGTTTAGATTCCTAAAAATATAAAAATTTTAATGTTTATCAAATTTTAATGCTTATCAAATTATTAATTTAAATGTACTATAAATTCTTTTAAAAATATATATATTTTCAATTCTAGATTCCTAAAAATATAGAATTTTTAATGTGTATCAATTTATTAATTTAAATGTATTACAATTTTATTTTATTTTCAAATTATAAAACTATTTAGTAATTTAAGTTATATATTTCAATAAAGAGAAAACATCAATCTTTGGGAAAATTTAACCATATTCACCCAACTAAACTGCCTATAACTTTAAGCCCCAAATACCACAAATATAATACTTAATTTTTGTTAGGAAAATAATTATTTTAAGATTAAGATATTAATATTTTGAAAATTTATTATAAATATATATTTTTTATTAAATTTTTAAGTGAATATGTCAATGGAGTTTTTAGTTTGATATTTTTTCATTTTATTTTGGATTAAATTAGATTTATGTGGCTAAAACTTAATTATTTCAATATGAATGTTTATTTTGAAATAGGTATTCTAAAATTTCATTTAATTATTAATTATTAAGTGGATGGTAGGGATTTAACATCCATAGAATAATCTAGAATTTCTAAGTAATATTCGGAAATTAAAATTTGAAATTTATCTCTGAATTAGTTATGTTTGGATTTTTCCCTTTTAATTGAATTGAACAATTAGAAAATTTTGTCATGTGAACAAGTGATATGTGAAGAATTTTATGGTGTTTTGGAAATATGGCCTTGATAAACTATATTATTTTGGATTTTTCCCTTTTAATTGAATTGAACAATTAGAAAATTTTGTCATGTGAACAAGTGATATGTGAAGAATTTTATGGTGTTTTGGAAATATGGCCTTGATAAACTATATTATTGTCTCATGACATTGCAACAGATCCTATTTATAAATTAAGAATTTGTGTCATAAAGTGAGAGTGAATAATCTTGGTAAGTATTTTTTTTAAAGTATAAGTGTTTAAAATATTCCTAGTACTTGCCAAGAGAAGAAATAATTTGGATGAAATGTATGCTCCTACTTGGGAATGTCTTAGCTAAATAAATTAATATATATATAAGATATTAAGCTTGGGAGATTCACTTCTCATCATTCAACAGTTGCAAAGAGACTCTCTTCCTAAAAATAATCACCTCAACCTTCTTCTATGCAGAACTCAAAGTATCGTGGATTATTTTCATCACAAATCCTTGTATCACATCTCGAGAAGTCGAAATAAAGAACCAAATGCATAGGAAAATGAGATTTGTCTTCTAGAAGCAGGACAAACCACCATTAATGGAATGTTGGGATGGAAATCTACTCTGTGAATTATTTCTTCCAAAGACTTTCTCACTTTATAGCAGTTACAACCTCTATGTATGTTACAAAGGAAAAGGATTATTTCTTCCAAATACTTTCTCATTTTATAGCAGTTACAACCTCTATGTATGTTACAAAGGAAAAGGAAAACCATAAGGGCATCAATGCAAACACCCTTGAATCCCCCTCTTCCCCTTATATTATAAATTATAAGTTTGATGAAATGTTTTGTGGGCCCATCTACATCGATGTGTTGGTGAGCAAAGGGAGAGTTTTCCATCCATATTTTCCCCATTAACACTCGCGTGTGGTAAGCTCATTATCCAGACAGTTTTGCAACTTATTTTTTCCCCTCATACCTATTTTATTGATGGCTTCAGGGTGGTTGGTGTGAATGGAATTTAATGCTAAAGAGATCCTTGTTGCTTCCAAGCTCGTGGGTCTTACATTTAAATCTATGGACTATGTTTGGGATATTTTTTTCCAGGTTACAAGAAGCTTGTGCTTTTATAGGGGTCATGATATATATTATTTGTTCATGGTGGTAATTCTAGTTTGGGAACTTTCCACTTCTTGTTATGTTAATTGCCAAGGGTTCAGACCAGTTGATAACATGAAGTGTCACTTTTATGTAGTCACTAAGGGCTCGAATTATAATGATAAAATAGGGATTTTGTGGATGCACTTAGTCAACAACAAACCATAGTTATCTTCCATGTGGCTAGGAGATCTGATTTCTTCTCATGTGGTCTATCTTTGGTCTGTTAGGACATTTACGGGGAAATTATGTGCTCCTACTAAGTGAAATAATTGGCCTATATGGAGAGTGTTGGACCACTGTATAGGCTCATGCACTTTGGGTACTTTATAGCAAAAGAGGTGGTGGTTGTAGGCTTAACGGAAATATTCAGGTTAAATTTGGCTTGCCAGCCTTTCGAATGTACCTCTCGTTCTATTTTATTTCCAACTCATGTGTAGATTATTGCATGGACAAGTTCCTCTCTTTGATTCTTTCTCAAACTTTTCTATTTACACAATCACTTTTCTACTTCCTGTTTACTGAATTTCCAATACCTTGAGCTCCTCTCCGTCTTCCCCTGTCTTCGTCATTTGAATCTTTAAGTGCCCTTTCACTTGTTGTTCTCATCTTCTTCTTGCTTTTGTGGTTCATGTCGGCCCATTTGGCTATTGGCCTCCTCTGTTGTTTCTCCTCTCCTATAGTAAGTCTCTTATGGTGCAATTTTCGAACCCTGCAACCTCTTTAGGTGGCATCCATGCCCGTGGTTAGTGTTCCCACCTCCGAATCGATAATCATGTTGAGTACATGGACCTCCAATGGAAAATTCATTTGCAATCAAATTTAATCATCTTTTTGGCTCAGGAACTCCAAATGTTAAAAGCCCAAGTGAATTGACAAGAAGATGAAATCGACGCCTTGCATTGCCAATTGGAGTAGCTACAATTGCAAAGGAAAACCATTGAACAAAACAACACAACAAATTATTTTTTGAGATGCCAAAATGAAAAATTGTCAATTTATCATAACATCTCTCTCGTTGATCACCCACTATGAACTATGATATTATATGTTAAAGTTGTTTTTTGTTTGATTAATTTTGCAGAGCATAAAATTTTGGAACTCCTTCCTTTCCTTTTTCTTTGAAGAACCTTAAGTTTCAAAATCAATATCAACATTCCCCAAATATTTTGTTGCATCTCGGTGCAGAACTAACATGAAAACTACTCATTAGCATTAAAAAAATATAAATATTTGACTTATATATTATTTCCTTTTATTAATAATATAATAACACTTTAGAATAAATTAATTCCTATAATTATTTTAATTTTAACCTCTATAATAAAAGTTATGATATTTTTTTTGATTAATCTCTATCCATATTTATTAATAATTCAATATTTATTAATAATTTAATTTATGTGAGCCCTAAATTTTGATACTGTTTTAAAAACAAAATTGAAATTTGAAACGGAAAAGTAAGCGAAACGTGATCATTGAACTGTCATGCAATATTAACATTACAATGGTCAATTCGTTAACATGCACTATATATTTAAATTTTAAGTAATTAACTGCAAAACTTGAACAGTTTTAATTCAGCCGTATCTTCAGGGATGACATATATCCAAACCATAAATCGGGAGAATTTAAGTGAAAACTTTTGTCTTTTTATTGGAGTTTGCTGACATGCTTTCTAGTTAGCTTGTGATGTTTCAATATGATTTTTTGGTTAGATTATGATGTTTAAATTATATTTTATCGTTTTATTTTAATTTTATTTTTGAGCTAGTTTTTGGGTAATTTGATTGATGGGTTATCCTGATATCAAGGCTCATGATGTATAATTATAAAATAATTTCTTAATTTATATTAAGAATTTAAAAAATTGATTTTAATTTGGAGAGAAAATATATTGCCATTTACATTACATATTTTATAAATCCACTATTTATGTTATATTTTTTTCTATTTCAAAAAAATAATCCTTTTATATTAAAAAAATAAATTCAAAATTAGACCGGGTAAAATCTTGTGCATGCCTAGGCACCATCACTACAAGACCATACAGAGTTAACACGGGCTCCGAGCTATAACCATGCCCATTATTTCCGGTTATGAAATCACAATTAATTCCAAAATTGTGACATTACGACAAAACAAAACATCATCATAAGCATGTACATGAAACATTAACATTTCCGGCTAATATCCCTGAAAAAGTTGCACTACATCATAATAACCTGTATGTAAAAGATAGTACATCACGATAACCTGTGGGAAAGAAAACCTCGGTTGCACCAAAAGAGAAAAGTCATAATTTGAATCCCACGATCCTCCATAAACCTAACAATTGAAACCTAGCCCTCCTAAAAGTCTAAGGCACTTTTAGATATTCAAGATGTGAGAGAAAGAGTCATGTTCCATGGATTGAATATACTAAAATATCTTGGAAAAAAGGTCGTGTCGAGTAATTGATTCCAAATTATTGATGTTATTTTCCCAATCAATTAAAATTTTCGAAATTCCAAAATTTTGGCACTAACAAATACATTCACATTTATATATATATAGACTTTAGTATTGGTCCCATAAAGTAGAGTAATATGAATGTGAAAATAATTCTTTTCGTTGAGAAACAAAACGACCTTTACAACAAAATTGGGGCCTTGCCCCTCACTAGCCATGTGGAAGAAGGCTCAAAGAGCTTCATAGTCAATAGCTAACAATATAAGAACTTTGGCTTTTATCTCATTCTTCTCATATTTGAATTATTTCAACAAATTCATCAAAAGACCGACAACCACCTATGTAAGCATAAATGTATCCTAGAATATACAAACATTTCATTTCCACCATAGTTACATATAAATAAAATGACATGAAAAAGAAGCATTAGAAACAACTACATCCATTATCCAACCTTCAAAACATAGTAGCAATTTAATTTTGTTCTAGATCAATTTTGGTTTTAAATGATTATTATTTGTCTTCCAAATATTCCATGCATATAGACATTCCATAATAAGATTATGTTTGGATTCTGCATTCTTGTGGGATAAAGTGCACCAGCTAGGATCTTGCTAGCCTTACTTAATTCCATTATGCCATGCCACTATCATATTGTTCAGTTTGAGCTACATGGCTATTTTTAATTTCAAAACATCATAACATTTCCATAAAAAAGAGACGACCACCAAGGGATAGTTGTATCTTCAACATTCTTCATCTCCATCTTCATAATGTAAGTCCCAATTTGTCGGCTCTTTGACCAATCTAACTCATCTATAATTTCCTCTCCTAGTATGACAAGGGAGGATATTGATAAAATAATATACTTCAACCATTCTTCAAAAATCAACCTCATCAGGCCCAAATCCACTGTAGATTTCCATTTAGGTGAGACAAAAGTTCTCGAGGATATCATTTGATGATCTACACACAGAAAACTCTCAATCATGGAGAATATTGAAAAAGTGGTATATAGCCTATAAAAAATTCTAGAACCTAACTTGGGAGCCTTCGCTACCTTCACTTTTTTACCAATACCAATCTCTAAAAGTATCCATTTTCTAACCTATTGATGCCTTAAGACATCCCCTTAATTTAAAGAGACCCCCATATAAAATTTTGAAAATATTGACTTCGATTTATTTTGGTTCCCTATTTTGAGTGATTTTCATGTCTCATATTTTGTCCTTTTTTATAATCGCATCATATTCCTCAAATCAATACCTTTCTGATGATATAAAATTTTCATAATTTTGACTCCCATATAAAATATTATGGTCGTTTGAAGTTTTGTGTTTTTCCACTGATTCAATGATGTCATATGAAAATAAAAAGGAGATTCTAGAAGTCTTGTTGAGTATCTTATCCTCAACCACCTAGACTTGAGCTCCTACCTATTTCGATTTTATCCCATGATTCATGGAACTAATCCCACCTATCATGAAACCTACTCCTCCTTATGTGGATCTCATCTCATGAGGTATGGATCTCGAACATCCCTTTCTCTCCTATAAATAAAATGCTACTCCAGATTTGTCCAGATAACAATGTAACAACCCAAGGTTAAAGTTTCATATAAGAAAGGATATTAAAGGAAAACACAATAATACCAAAGGTCGTGGGACACATACTTCAAGTTGAATATTTGGAAAACACTATAATGGGCATCACTTGTGGTGTTAGTTGCTATGAAAATTAAAAAAGGAATTGTCAAAAGAAAAGAGAAAATAATTGGAATTTAATTATGAGAAATAAAGGAAAATAGTAGAAAACGAAGGTGAAGAGACACAGATTTGCATGCAAGATAAATTAGAGGAGAAATGAAGGAAAATGAAGAAAATGGAGACATTTATGATAAAAAGGCATCAAACAAACAAGTCACAACTTGGGTAAGTTTTTCTTTGGATTAGTTTTAGAAGGAGAGAGAGAGAAATAAGGTAAGAAAGAAAAGGAAGGAAAAGGAAAGTAAAGGACAAAAAAGGAAAAGCAAAGGAAAGCAAGGGAGCATAAGGAGAAGGTTGGATCAAAAGGTTTAGTAGGACGATTTTTCAATTAATAGGTTGCATGTGTAGTTTCCTTGCTGAGGTGTGAATCCATGATACATACATTTTTCCATTTGGTTCATTTATTGTTATTGACATGGGTTGTACCTCGTTTAACAATAGGTTCAACCTTTCCTTTCCATTTCCTAGATAGCCATGGTGTGATGGGATTCATTTCTAGTTGAGCTTTGGATTTACAGAAGGTTTTGGAAGCGAGTGAGGTGGTATCAGGAAGATCCTGAGGATAAGGGGTGGAGATTTTTTTTAATCGGAATCCCTTGATAAATGGGCAGAGACAAAAAAATTGCTCAAGGGATGGTGAAGGAATTATGAGGTGGAAGATTGATTTTTTTTATGAGTTCGAGACTAGTTTAGGTGGGATCCCAGTAGCTTGAGGATGGAAGTGATTTAAATTCTGTAGTTTCTAGTTGATTATGTCTTGGCTTATCCCATGATATTCCACATTCATGATTGAAATATGGCATGGCGGTGATTGGTTGAAAGAAAGATTTGGCTTAGCCCAATTTATGGTCGGGTGGTACATGGATGTCCTTGACTTGGTTGTATTTTTCATGGGTAAATATGAGTTATTTTCCTAATGTGATTAATGAGCACATGTGCTTGTTATTATGATGATTTTATGGTAGATTTTTCATTGTTTCTTTTCTGGTTATATGTTTTTAATAGGCATGGTTCTATGATGCTCTCTAGCTATGGATCTTGTTCATGATTTTATAAGTTATTGAATGGTTGATGAATGCATGGGCTAACAAGTGTTGTTGCAGCTAGCTTGGGATGACATTGAGCCTTTTTGGGGATTCTTAGATGAAACCTACAAGTTTATGATTAAATATGCATTCACGACCTATGTCATTCATGTTTACCATATGTTTGATGAAATGTCTATCTTGTAATAGGCATGTTTTGGTTAACTTATTGTTCAATTTTTGAATGGTTGGCATTGCTATCATCTTAATTATGTATTTTCATTGTGACAATGACCCTAGAAAATTTTTCCTATGTCAACTTTCGAGCCTACATTAACTTTCGTTTCAGGCCCCTTATTTTCATCATGTTGTTTGATTTATTATTTGTGTGCTTTCTGCTAGTGTTGCATCCTCCTAAGTCAATGTTTCCTATGTGTTTCTTCCTAACCCTTAGAAGCACTTGGGTTCTCTAGTTCATCGTTCGGTGAACATATCACCCATTTTGATTGAGAAAATTGCCTTATCTCCATGCACACACTAGAAAAACACTCAAACGAATAGAAAAAGTAAAAAAAAGTGAGAAAATGTCCCAGAAAAGGAAAAGTACACTCAAATTTGGTGAAGACATTCGCCGAACTAGAGTATGCTCCTTCATGCTAATCAAGTATGCCATGAATGATCGCACTCCTTTGTGTCAAATACATGTGCTCCTCCTGGTAGCATGCATGAGCATCTTGTTTCATGTGGGTGCACTCCTACAAATAGGAGCCCAACTTAAATTCTCTTAACTAATATTTTCACTCATCAAGAAGTTGCGCTCATGCATAAATTATTTTTGCATGTAAACTAAACTAAATAAACTTACTTAATCATTGTTTTGCATAATCATTCTCATCTGATTTGGGCTCATAACAGGAGATCATGAAACCCTTCATCAACCTGCTTCCCCAGTAACTTTTGCATTTTGAGTCTTTTCATCACCTTGCATGATTTCCCTATCATTCTTTATTTTATTATTTTTGTTTATTTGTTTCTCAATTCAAATGCTAACGTTTTTGTTCAATCTTCATTGTGCAAATGGCAGTTCATTGTCGCATGCAGAAACTCTTCACATTCTTCAACCTTTCATATTCCACCATGACTATGAAAATCTCTATATAACCTTCCATATCATTCTTCTTCTCATATTATCATCAAATCTTGTTGTTTAAACTTGTTTCTAATCTTCTAATAAGCATAGCGCTCTTATGGAAGCCAAAGCCTAATCATTCTTGAATAGTGCGCCCTAAATGACCAAATTTTCCTCTAGAGCGCACTTCTTCACCATGAATAGTTGCGCGCTCCCTTGATCCCATTAGTGTACCATGAAAACTTGAATAATCTTCCTTCATCCCTTCAGCATGTGCCAGTGAGCCCTCCTTGCCTTCGAGCACATAGGTGCATTGTGAAGGCTAGAAGGTTGGTCAACCCATTACTTCATCCCTTTAGAGTGAGACAGTGCACCCTCTTTCTCACCTTGAGTGCATGAGCGCACCAGGAAGGCCTGAAGGCCCAAAGCCCACCTCTTCGACCCTTCGTACTATGCCAGTGTTCCCTAGATGGTCTTGATTCAGTTTGTTGAGTGCATTAGCACACTCTAAAGCCCCAAATGATCTTTGATATTCCTTTGTACTTTGAAAGTGTTCTCTCTTAGTTTCCATGCCTATTCTCCCACACATATAAGTGAGTTTCTTATGTCGTTAATATATTACATGTACAATAACGTTTTATGGCTATTTATACATGATTTACCTATATTGTGGCATAATTAGGTTGCTTTAGGCTAATCCTTTCACTATGAGTATGCTGCCTCAAATAGGTGTTTATGCTACAATTACTGTCACCCTTTCATCATCTATTGGATCCATGCCTCCTCGTAAAGTAGCCTCCAAAGAATTCTTAGAAGCAAGAACTCAAGAATTTTTCAAATTTATCAAGCCAACCATTCCACTATATGCAAATATACAATGCTTTATTGATAACTATGAGGTTATATGGAGAAAGATATAAAACACATTCATACAGGAGAGGATTGGTGAGAACTTAGAAGATGTGCATGCATACATCAATATCAATAAGCACAGGTTACATAGGATTGCATGTAGATTCCTTGTCATCGCATGTGAGAAATTAATTGATTGGATCATAACACACACTGATGACTCTCAGATTCTTCTTTGAAGTGAGAGTGGCGGTCACGTCTTGACTTATTATGGAGAATAAATGGAGATGTATTATGAGATGCTTATGCGCAAGGAGTATGCAAATAATTACTTCTACTCCAGATAAGCCAACCTTGATACGAGTGAAATTATCATATCTTTGTGTTGAGATCTTGATAAGATTTTCCATCACCCATGTGCACTTACATCTGGCTTAATGGTGGTATAACACTTCCTTCCATACTGCAACAAAAATGACCCCATTTATCAAACTTTATGGATATCATCCACCGTCCATCACATCATCTTTAATATAAAAGTATATGGTTTAAGTAGTGTAATATCACATCAATCATTAGCAACCATCTCTCCAACTCTTAAAGGATAGGCTCACTCTATCACAAAATCGAATGAAACAATAAGTAAATCAACATCGCAGTGAAAGAAGTTTTGATGTAGGAGATTGGGTATTTTTATGGCTAGAGCCATACAAGAAAAGGTCCTTCAAGAAAGCTAAGATGGATAATAAATTATCAACAAAGTACTATGGTCCTTAGAAGGCGTTGTGAAATATTGGTACTATGACATACTATGATAATATCCCTTAAAGTACCTGGAAGCTGATGAACTTTTTGTGTGATGGTTATTATCTTGAACCATTCTACTCCTGCATCTAACTTCAACATGTTCAAAATTATGGCATAGAAAACATTCAACACAATTCATCTGAGGAAATAACTAATTATCACTTCCATAGTTAGGAGTAAATGATTTTCTTTGAAGACTTTCTTTCCTTGGTTGTTGATGGGGTTGACCTGTTATCTCCTTGCTGATCATTTCAAACTTTGCATTAGAGTTCCTTGCCTCATCTTGTGATCTAGATCCACCTTCAATGGTTTCATGAGATCCAAGACAAATTTTGATGGTATGAGACCTTTGACAAGATTTAAGAAAGGAGAATGAGACACTGAAGGAGAACAACCTGCGCATGCAGAAAGAACATGAGGAGTGGGTTCTGAAAGTGGCCCGAATCGTGACGAAGAAGTAGGCTTAGATTGACCATATGAAAAAGAAGAATGAATTATACAAGGGTCAGATTCCTACAGAATCTAGTGGTAACCAATTGGACCAGCTGGTAGCGGCAGGAGATCAGTTGGTTGCAGTAGCTGCAACCTAGGACAAGGAATGATTTCCTTTTTGTTTTTCTTTTTGTGGAAGGTACAACATTGTTTCTTGCATAAGGGACATTCAAGAAGCTAGGTGTGGGGGAGATGTTGAGGCTCGGTTTTTCCCAATTGTTTCCACTTTTCTAGACTGTACCTCTCCCATTTTGAACTATCCTTCACCACTATTATGCTTGTTTCAGTTATAATATTTACATTTTGGCTAAAAGGGTTCTATATGTTGGAGGTATGCAAATTAACATGAAAGAGTTTCTTTTACCTTAATCTTGAGCATTCCTTAATCTAGATGTTTCCTTATTCAATTCTTATGCCAACTAATATAGTGTTCTTGTGCATATTTGTTTTTATTTGGAATAGTCCCACATTTCCTCCAGACAACTCGTGTTATCCTATTTCCTACAGATGCTCCAAAATTCCTACAGACGTGGATTTCTTGCAACCACAGAGATTTCCTGTAGAAAAATTGGCAGTTAGTTATGTTCCACTTATTTCTAAATCAAATGAGAACATGGGTTTTGTGGGAAATTTGTCATACATGGATGCTTTCCTATTGGCTATTTCAAATCTGCCAACGAAATCGCCCACATTTTCAAACCTTTTCTCGTTGGTTGTATGAAGGTAAACTACAACTATGTAACAAATTTCGTCTAATCCATGCTTTCAGTCATGGATTAGACTCAATATAGCTAACTTTGATACTTTGTACTACTATTGTTAGCCAATGGATCAGATTAGTAATTTTCCTTATTTCAAGCTACATATCGGCTTTTTCACTTGTATAAATTCGGCTCTATCTTATATTGTAAGGTGGTTGTTGGTTTGGCTTCGAGTGATACTATATATCATATTGTACTCTATTGTGACATTTTCATACTAATATAGTATTATATCTTCTATCTATGTTATTGATCAATCTCTTCTAATTTTTAAGGGGTTGTGAGTGAGCGAGGCCCCCCTTTGATTATAACTCCCTTAGTGTAGTGTGTGTGTATTTTAATTATGTTATGCAGTAGTAATTTTTTCACACAACTAATGTACTATTTCTAATATATCATTAGCAAATGATTGAATGATTAAGATTCATGTAAATGTGTGGATTTCATTTAATCAAGATTTGATTTACATTATTGAGTGAATTCCTAAAATTGTTGTAAGTTTGATTTCTTATCTTTTGTAATCAACATCAACAATACTGAGAGCTGTAGAGGGATGTTTCAATCCACTCCATAGCCTTTGCTGCTAAATATTGATGAATAAAACTGGCACTAGTTATGTGTATGGTTGACTATATAGATTAATAAGTACTCAAAATATTAAGCCTGCATATATTTTGTGCAACATCTCATAAGCTTACCTTCCCTAGGTTGATGATTTATGTTGAAAAATTATAAGTCTATAATTTGACTGAATAGACACTATGAGGATATTAACCATATGATCCTCTAGAATATTAGTTACCCTCATATTCAATATTTGGAAGTCGTCAATGTTCTCTTCCATTGTACACTTTTGTTTGAGATTTATCAGTTGGCTAAAGAAGGTGTTTTTATTTGTATCCTCATAATCTGCTATCTTTTCATTCATAAAAATCTACTAAGTGAAAAGTGGTTTACGAGAATAAAGCCTTAAATACCATACAAAATGATTGGGTTCTAAATATAAATATGCAATGTCTACCTATTCTGTGTCTTCCACATAGGGAAACCTTTAGGGGCTAATATTCTGTTGATGGTGCTGGACCTACCAGCATTCAGGGGATCACCCCGGTATGAAGCCCCAACTAGACCTCGCACTGTTTGGTGTGGGAGTCCCATCTAGTATGATGGCCTAGTTTCCATTATCTTAAATGTTTACTTTAGCTCTTGCTTTTCATCACAAGAGAGTGGTTTGCTTTGTCTTTGAGTAGTGAGGTTCACGTTCCTGGTGATTGATAGTGTTACCTATGTCAAGTTTCTTTCACTGGAGAGTCGAAGGGTGAGAGTGAGTCACAAGTTGGATGGGAGGAAATCCAACTTTATTAGGAACACACAACACAACAGGACTTGCATAGTTTCCAAAGGAGGAATCCACATGGATGGGGCAGTCACAACACACAAGGGAAGATAGTACGTACAACACTCAACAAGAAATCCATACGAGTGTGACAGTTCTTATAGAAGGTTTACATGAACAATTTTATCTCATGTCTAAGAGTTGACCAACACGGGGAAGACAATTTTAACATCATATGAAAGCATTTCCATTAATATATATGTATTAGAATAGTTGAATGAATCCAAGTGTTAAGCACAAGTTAAAGCAACATGCATTACATGTGTTCAAAATGAATCTTACAAACAATTACAACACATGTGAGAAAATGTGATGGGCTGTTAGTAGGATTTTGACTGAAGAGAAAGTTTCAAGACACATCAATACACCATATGTCACTAACCCTGTTGCTGGGCCTCTGGAGCCACTGCTTACTCCTCAAATAAAATATTATATACTCTCAAGGCTATGTTGGAGGAGCCAAGGTGAAAAGTCATTTTCATGTACAAATGAGGGGGTATTTATAGCCAAGGGTGAAACTAACCCTTGTGGCTATTCAACTTCCCTCATGACTATTTGACTTCCTTGACCTTTAAATTTTACATGACTCTTCATATGACAAGTTGGTCTCTTTGAATTACACATTAAATTACATTGATTGATAGTATGGCCCACAGTAGAGATGTGGATGACACGACTCATGAGAAGACTTCACATGATAGTGTTGATACATTCGTGCTTCTGCTAGTGTGCATGTCGAGCTATAGTGTTGCTGGGTGATGGATGTCCTCATGGTGTGTCACAACTTCACCTCCACATGGCAAGGTGTGCAGGGCCTTCAATGGTCGTTTGGTTTTCTTAATGTTATATTTGTATGTTACTCCTTGCTTGTATGTTGGCATGCTTGATAGGTTCATCCATTCACAAAAAGTGCATGTTCATCTGTCCATCCATTTGTGAACACATCATTGCATGATCATCCATTTGTGAGCACATCTCTTTGCATGCATCGTTTTTTCATTTGTTCATCAACATGTCCTTCTTCTACTCCCCTTGTTCATCCCATCCATATTTGCGCCATGTTTATTTGTGTACTTGTATCTGTAGTCACTCATGATGAGATGACATCAAATCTATAAGCCTCCTAGTCTACCATGATGCATGATCATTTTGGATGCAGGCAACCGAGAGATAAGACAAGGTTACGAAACTGTGCAAGGCAATCTTCAAGCTAGGATGGAGGCTCCAGGCACTGCTGGTGAAAAACACGTAGAAGTCACTGGGAGATGGTGAAGAGAAATCTAGATGGACGGTGACTATCTATAGGGTTTGGTGGAGTTGGACAAAAAGTCTGGGAAATGTTATGTAGGAGCAGTCTGGGCTATGGGAAGGTTGGGTAGACAAAAATTACACAATTTCTGGAAGGTGCAAGCAATGGGAGCTTACCAACAAAAACTATGAAATTCATGGAGGGAACTATTAGTAAGCTGCTAGGAGCTTGGCACCAAAAACTGCACAATTCTGGGGGGGAACTAGTAGTAGGCTGTCGGGAGCTTAGTAACAAAAACTATACAATTTCTAGAGGGAACTAGCAGTGCTCTGCTAGGAGCTATTGGCCGGAAAAAATGTGCTGATGCTGGGAGGCTGGCTTGCTGATCACCTCTGCACAATTTTTTAGTTGAGCGAACTATTGGGAAATAGGGGGACTGCTCATGAAATCTGTGTAGTTTTTCAGGTGAGCAGCCAGATGACTCACTTTTGGGCTGGCTAGAAAAGTTGCATAATTTTCTAAGGGAGATAAGGATGGGCATTGGGTGTGTTTCCGGCCTCTCTTCGCAATTCTCTCATTCAACGGAGTGGGCGAGGTTTGTAGCCTCTATACAATTTTTGATGGGAGCTAGTCCTGGGGTGACTACTGGGTCAAACTCTCCAGTTGATTAGTAGGAGGGTTGATTAATCAACTTGTAGACAATGCAACTTTAAATGAGTTTTTGGGTGCTTTTGCACTATTTTGGGTGACAGTCGATTGAGATAATGATGGAGTGAAGGCCTGACTGTTAGAGGGTGATCTGGTCGTTATAACTTCAGCAAAATGACTAAGCGTGTGAGTGAGTGAAAAGGTGCATATGTGAACCTGAAAACACACACTTACATGCCATGACGATGAGATGACTCAAACCATCCAGACACACATGCTCAACATGATTGAACAACAGTGTGAGCGACAAGTAGGATGCTTGTGATTGATCATTGGATGAACATGACGATGATTGTGCGATAGTGTATATGACTCTGTGTGTGATCGCAATGGATGTTTAAATAGTGAACACAACATGTACACATGAAGAAAAGACCTTGTGTATGACCAAAATGTGGTTGCAAGCATGACATTGTTACTAACATGTAAAAGGTTGTCTGGTGAAAAATCAGGCAAGGTGGGTGCAAAGACTCAGGCGAGCTCACGAGATCAACTCAAGTGTTTGCATACATCAAGTAAAAATCTCAAAGGAGGGTCCAAAAATTGATGCGGGCCAGAATTTTGGAGGGTGTTGCAGCCACTACAACACTTGGCAATACACTAGTAGAAATCCAGCATCTATGTTTTGGTTCATTGACAACACAAGGCCTCGATCTTTTAAGGAGTATTGAATCACTATGCGGGTTACCTCGGCTTCACCACTTACCACATGGATAGACATGGTTCACCATTTTCCAACTCAGTCAAACACAAGAAAGTTTAGCTTGATCATAATGTTTCAAAATGGAGAAGCGTAGTTTCCTTCGCGAGTTGAATATTTTCAGAGTATAAGTTTTCATCTCTGCTGTTGCTCCACTGCTAGCAAGCCTGGAAAGTACCCCGATAGAGTCATGCAGGAACACACGCATTGCTCCATTTCCAACGAGCCTAGCTAGTACCTTGGTGGAGTTGCATGCTTCACCTTTCTGCGCAAGAAACACTTTTCTTCTTTCGCCTTTGTATTCTTTTCAAGAGGACTATGCATAGGAACTTATTTATTTTTGGGGCAGAAGAGGAATCCTGACTTGTTGAGAGCGGAAGAGGTTGTTCCTTGAGAGAAGCATGTAAGACCTCTATCATAGGTTTTCCCATTTAAATTTTCCGCTTCTCTGTTTCTACTAGTCGGATGAGCTTGAACACATAGAGAAGAAGGTTGACTATAGGTATGAGGCTTCTAGTGTGGGCACAAGTTCATGGTTGGACCAGAAATCCCCTTGCATACGGCTCATATTTTCTGTGAATACTTCATCGGCTGAAGGTTATAACCAAGCAAAGAGAAGACAAATGTAAGCTTTGCCAAGTGTTGCAATGCCACAATTCCCTTCGTATCTCAACCACATACTCATTCAGAAGGCAAAACTTAGTAGATGGCAACAATTATTTCCAGAAAATAAAATAGTAAGGTATCAAGTGAACCAAACCAAATGAAAACAAAAATGGTAAGCAAGGTGAAAAAAAATAAAACAACACGCAACAAGAATACTATGTACATGGCATCGGGCATGGCTCGACCTATTGGAAGTAGTTTTTGAGATCTTGGCCATTAACAGGAAGGTTTTCAACCCTCCCTTCAAGTGATTGCAGATGGTTTGTGTGTGGGCCAAGATTCTATTGAATTTTGTACGAACCAATCCATATGGGCTAGAACTTTGTATGCTTTTATTTGTCTTCATGGGATTTATCCCACTCCAAGACTAAGTCACCAACATCGAAGTTAACTTTCCCTGTAGACTTCTTACCAAACCATCTCTTGATATGGTTTTGGTGGAGTGTAAATTTGTCTTTTGCTTTCATCATTTCTTCATGAATCGTGTGGAGTGTATCCATCCTACACCGAACTACCTTGAAAGGCTTGCTTTGGGATTCTTAGGATAACTGACATGTAGTCAAGTAGATATTGGGTGGTAGGATGGCTTCTTTACCATAGACAAGGAACTATGGCAAGGTATTCAGAGAGGGTTTTGGTGTTACGTGGTTGAACCATAATGCATTCCTCAAGGTGGAATTCCAGTTATGTTGCTGAGAGTAAACGATCATTTTGATTACGCAGATGAGGTTTTTGTTCCCGGATTTCACGAGACTATTTCCTCATGGGTAGCATTTAGATGAGTGTTTCACCACAATACCATTTTGTAATGCAAAATCATAAATTTTTAAAGATGAAAAGTATGTTTGATATTCAAAAACAAGTGATACCGGAATGTCGAAGCATTAGAAGATGTTATGTTGGAGGAAGTTAATGATCTCCTGGTCATTCACTTGTTTGAGTAGAACTACCTCTGTCCACCATGTGAAGTAATTAGTTGATGTTAGAAGGCAGTGTCATGTTTTGATGAATGTGGGAAAATTTCCCCAATGATGTCTAGGCCCTATTGTTGGAACGGTTCAGTCACTGCAACATGGTGCAGTGGGGCTGCTGACCTTCTTGTTCTATTGGTGCATCGCTGACATGCCAGGTACGTGTGCGCATAAGCACTTGCATCCTTGAATAATGTTGGCTGGTAGAAGCTAACTCACATAACTTTATGTGCAGTGGTGTTTCTAGGAAAGTGACCCCCAATGGGTCTGTCATGCAGATCTTGTAATAACTTCTCTAATTAATGTGCTTCTAGGCACCTGAGAAAAACTTTGTTGTTGTGCTTCTTGTAAAGAAATATGTGCATTGACTGATATGCTAAATCTTTGAGGTGCAATTCCCTCTTCTGTGTAATGGAAAAGTGAGAGGGTATGATTCCGTGCTCAAGGTACTGGCCCACATCTATGTACCAAGAGTTTACATCTTCAGTGGGTGTTGCTTGCACTACATCATACATTTCAACTTCCTACTCCCAGCTAGCGAGCTCTTCTTCCTCCTCTGACACTTGTAATGCTTCAGCTGCAAGTCTACATACCCCATGTCCTTTGACAATGTGAACTGGTTTGATTTCAAAATCATATTATTGCAAGCTTGTCATCCAGTTCACACGTCGTTCACCAATTTCTTGTTGTACAAGCAGTGTGTGGACTACTGGGTGAGGGACATAGACTATGCAGTGGTTCCTCAGCAAGTAGGGCCTGAAGTGTTTCACCACCTTGGGAACTTCATATGCTTGTTTTTCAATGGTGAGGTAGTCGAGTTCTAGTCCCTGCATGCTTTCACTCATGAAGGGGATGGGATGTTCATCATTCATCTCGTCCTTCTGAGTGAGTACTGCAGCGAACGAATTATTGGAGGAAAAGGTGTATAGTAGGAAATCCTTTTTGAAGTTTGGGTTGTAGAGTGTAGGTGCTTCTGTAATAGCCTACTTGATATGGGTGAATGCATACTTTTCCCTCTTTCCCAAATTGTACACTGCATATTTCTTGATCATGTCCTATATTAGTTTGACTATCTGTGCATAATCCAAGTTGAGCTTCTGGAGGAAGTTCATCTTGCCCAAGGAGGACTGCATGGATTTCTTGTTGGTTGGGTGAGGGATCTATGTAATAGTCCGAACCTTGTCTAGATCAACCTTGATCCCGCTTTTGGAAACAATGGGTCCAAGAAGGTTCCCCTCAGACACTGTGAATATGCTCTTTTTTGGATTCGAGGAAATGCATATTTCTGTTATCGCACAAAATTTTTCTTCAGATGGCATATGTGGCCCTCATGTTTTCTTGAGAACACAGTCACATCATCGAGGTATAACACTATGCTCTATCTAATGAGCCCACAAAAAGTGATGTCCACGGTGCACTAAAAGGTTGCACCTGTATTCACAAGACCAAACTCCATTCGTCTCTATGCAAATGTACCCCACCTCGTACGTCTTGAGTTTGTCAGGTTCTGCCACCAGAACCTAATTGTATCCTGAAAATTTGTAGAGCAAGGAAAACATATCTGCCCCAGATACTATTTACGGAATGTGGTCCATAGAGGAGATCGGGTAGTTGTCTTTTCTAAGGTGTGGTTCACATTCTGAAAATCAACACACAAGTGAATTTTCCTGGACTTCTTGTGTACATGAAAAAGGTTTGAAACCCACGTGGAATGACGAACTGTGTATATGATCCATGCATCCAATATCTTAGTGAGCTCTTTCTGTATGAGGGGTTCAAGTGATTGATGTACTTTCTTCAGCTTCTGTTGATATGGCTTGACCACTTCTTTGATCAGAATGATGCGTTGGATTATCTATGTGTCATAAGTTTTCAAATCATCATATGTCCATGAAAACATGTCCCGGTACTATTTGAATAAGCATACAAAGGCTTGCCACTCTAGTTGTGTGCAACATGTACCGAGATTAACGAACTTTGGATCTTGTTCTGTTCCCTGGTTGATTAGTTTGTGCATCATGGTGTAGCTATGGGTTTTGTTATTCCTTGGCCCTTGAAAGTGTTCTTGGAAGTCATAGATCTTTTACAATGATGCCACTCCCTTTGGGATGAGGTGGCCTTTCTTGCTACCAGATTCTTCTTGCAGAGATCGCTTGTGCTCATCTTCATCTATCATTGCATCCGTGAAGGTGTCATCATTGGCTGTAAAAGGAAGTATTTTTTGATCATCATGAAACTCACGTATGTTAGTTATGTTATCTGGGATAGATCGTCTATACAAAATTTCAATAGTAAATCTATCCCTAATCGATGACATCTTAGAGGTTGCATTTTCCAGAGCATTGGTAGAAGAATTATGCATATGTGGTACAACAATGATGTTTAATGCTTAGAAGTTAGAGACCAGTCACCATACCTCCTGCTAGTGACTTTTGAGATGCAGTGATGAACAGTGAATGGTGTTACGTACCTGTCATACCACTATCTCTAAATCACCTACCACTTTGAGTGCGACCACGTTGAGGCTGATGGATTTTTGCAAGCCCACCATGAGTGATTCATACTTAACAATGTTGTTCTTGCACTCGAACTGAAAGTGACTTGAAACCATATGGTTCCTATTGTTTGGGTTGATCAAGACACACCCAGCTGCTAAGACATCTTGTGTCTTTGATTTGTCAAAATACATGGTCCACAACTCGTCTGTACATGGACCATTCGAAGCACTTGCACTACTGCTTCTACTACTACTATTGGTACAATGCATTGTCCATGCTTCATTACCATTAGTTGGGCAAGGAAGGAGACCCAACTATGTGTCTGGTGGGGTTGGAGCTATTCGTGAAGGATAACACCCCAGTGTTGTTTCGAGGAGGCAGTTGCCAAACATGAGTTTTGCGAAGGCCAGCAGTTCATTCTTGCCATTGATAAGGGTGACAGTGTGCCTCATATACCTCTTGGATAACACCTGGATTTGATTGGTTTTTCCCTTGTATGGAAGCCATATGTGTGACTAGTCCGTAGGAAAATATTCCTTCAACTTGTTCGACCAATCTCTACTGAGTAGTAAATTGTATGCTTTCGGTATGTCCACAACAACAATGTTGATGCATTGGTGGACTCGACCGTCATGAGATAGTCATATGATCACATCTCAGAATTCACCAATGGTTGGTACAGATGTTCAGTCAATTTAGATGACTTGTGCAGATTTCTTTCTCCACTGCGCATTGATATTTTTGGAAATGGAGAGTAGCATGACATTGCCTATTGTGCCAGAATCAACCAAGCAGTTGTGAACATTAGAGTTGCAAATTTCAAATGAGAGTAGGAATGGAGGGAAACCTGTGTTTGCTTCTTCCATCTGGAGTGCGTTTAGCATAGTTGAATGTGTCTGGGAGGTGTGCTTGCTCCCTTGCTAGTATAGGTTGCACTATCCACTGTTGTTTGTCTCAATGCACACAATGGGATGTCTAGCTGACTCTGGATCTTAGCTAGCTCGAACAAATTGATGTTCACGTGAGTTTTCTTCATGTTATCCACAATTTTGTACTCTAGATGGAGTAGACTCATGGAGGTGTCAAGGGTAGGGCTGATGTTCTTGTTGTCTGACAGAGTATTTTGGAGTTTTTTTTCTCATGGACGTAGTCTTATTCACCGATGTCTTCCCGGACTTTCTTTGTGTTTTCTGCTTTGGGATGGTTGGTGGATCAACCTTCCTCATTAGCAGTCTCATATTTTCTTGAGCTTCCCCCATTGTAAGGGGAGCCTACTTACTCCTGATATTGTAACGTTCATTTTTCTTTGAGGGATGTTTGTCAGCGTTCGTCTTCAGCACTACTTGTGAGCAATGGTACATGTTCACAACATGCCAAGAACTTGATGCCTCATCAGGTGCAACATCTTTTTCATTATCTATATCTTTCAGTTTTTCCTACATATTATATTTTTCATCAAATGTAAAACTTCATACAGAGCCGGTGACTTGCTTATAGTTTGAAGAAGAATTCTCTGGGTGACGATCTTCATAGAATGAACAAAATTTAGGATTTGAATACCGATCAAGCTAGAACATACAGATCCACATAGTTTTTACAGTGAACCAATTGCTACTTGATGGCATGCTTCAATGTTTTTGACTGGGTGGATGGTTGCTTGCAAAGGTTTATGTTTTCCATTGTTTAATATCAGAAACTTCTGTTGCCAAGTTCTTAACAAGGTGAGTGAGGGTTTCAATATTGTTTGTTTCCTTGTCTTTACCTTTTCCTGACATGACCTGGGACTGCCTGCTCATGTCTTTGGATCCCTTTGATGGTTAATCATCCTTGGTGACTCCAATTGCATGCAGGTCTTTCTCAACAACAATAGCCTCTTCGCAGTTTTCCAGTATTGTTGGCTTCATAGCTCGCTTGATGAATTGTGCAATGTTGGTTGGCAGTGCAGACATGTAGTAATCAACGGTCATGGAGTCATGAGGTTTCATGTCTACTGCAAACTTGTTCAATATGTGCATAAACCTCTGAATTGAATCTTTTACCATTTCTTTCCACTCCATCTTCAGGCCTCCCAATTATTTGAGTAACATTGTTAGGGTCTTGTTATCAACTAATTTTTTAAGAAACATGCGTTTGAGCACACCCCATTTCTATATGGAGTTGGTTCGAAGGATTTGATACCATGTGACTACATGACCGTCCAAGGTACATGGAAAGAATATACACACTACGTCATCATACCATGCCTTAAAGGTCTGCAATTGCAGGTATAAGTTATCCAAATGGTCTTCTCCTTCACTGTGATATCAGGATTGAAATTGATCCTCATTCTCTTCGACTGCTTTGGCATCTTGTGCAAAGAACCTGGGAGACCCAATGGTCCCTTAGTCATCCATTCCAAATTTTGGTTAGTCATCTCTTCATCTTCTTCGCTATCCTCCTCTTCTTCAAAATTCGACGGCGCCGACTCTTAGTCTGTTGCTTTGTCTATGCCTCTACCTCTTCCGTTGCCTTCTGCTCTGCCCCCTGCACTAGAATTTGATACCAAGATCACGAGGGTGTCTCGTTTCCCTTCTCAAAATACTAGAGGTTCCTCTCAATCTTCAATAACTTCTACGAGACCTTAAAGTGTGGCAAGAACTACTTCTTGCACTGATTATACAACAATCCATGTGGGAGTGGTTTTTGGCTTCTTTGATGTGTATGGAAGATGCTATATTCCTGGGATCAGTTCGGCTTCTTTCGCAAAGTCATGGGTGATGGGATGGACAGTGTGAAGGTGATGATATGGAAGTTCGTGTTCAGTTTTCGCAGGTGAGAAGTAACCAATTACAGAGTCACATGTAGGGAGAGAGAGTGCGAGTTACTGCCTTGACCAGATGGTTGATGAGTGAGTGTGAGATAATGTTCAGCCATAAGCAACTAGCGGACCTCCTTCTAGCACCAGAAATGTTGATGGTGCTGGACCCACAAACATTTAGGGGATCACCCCGGTATGAAGTCCCAACTATACCTCAGACCATTTGGTGTGGGGGTCCCATCCGATATGAAGCCCTAATTTCCATTATCTTAAATTTTTGCCGTAGCTCTTGCTAGTCGGCACAAGAGAGTGTTCTGCCTTGTCTTCAAGTAGTGAGGTTCGCGTGCCTAGTGATTGATAGTGTTACTTGTGTCAAGGTTCTTTCAATAGAGAGATGAAGGGTGAGAGTGTGTCCCAAGTCGAATGGGAGGAAAGCCAACTCCATTAGGAACACACAATAGAATAGGACATTCACAACTTCTAGACGAGGAATCCAAATGGATGCGACAATCACAAAACACAACAGAAGGTATCACGGACAACACTCATCGGGTAATCCACACAAGTGCGATAGTCGTTATAGCAGGTTTATGTGAAAGGTTTTGTCTCATGTGCGGGAGGTGACCAATAGGGGTAGGACAACGTTAACCTCATATTCAACACATTTTGATTAATATATATGTATTAGAACAGTTGAATGAATCCAAGTGTTAAACACAGGTTAAAGCAACATGGATTACAAGTGTTGAAGACAAATCTTACAAACAATTACAAGACATATGAGGAAATGTGTTAGCCTGTTACCAGGCTTCTGAATTAAGAGAAAGTTCCAAGAAACATCGATACACCATACATCAATAAGCCTGTGGGTGAGGTGTTGGAGCCACTACTTACTCGTCACAGAAAATATTATAGACTCTCAAGGCTATGTGGGAGGAGCCAAGGTGAAAAGTCCTTTGCATGGACAAATGAGGGGGTATTTATAACCAAGGGTGAAATTGACCCTTGTGGCTATTTGACTTCCCTCATGACTATTTGACTTCCATGACATTTCAACTTTACATGACTCTTCATATGAAAAGTGAGTCTCTTGGACTTCCACGTTAACTTACATTTATTGATAGTATGGCCCACAGTAGATATGTGGATGAAACGAATCATCACAAGACCTGAAATGATAGTGCGGGTACATTCGTGTTGCTATTGGTCTGCATGTCGAGCTATAGTGTTGCTAGGTGATGGATGTCCTCATGGTATGTCATAGCTTTACCTCTGCATGGAAATCTGCGTGGAGTCATTGATGGTCATTAGGTTCACTTGATGTTGCATTCGCACATTGCTCCTTACTTGTATGTTGGAATTCTTGACAGGTTTGTCTATTCACAAAAAGTGCATGTTTGTCTGTCCCTCTATCCATGAACACATCTTTGCATGATCATCCATTCATGAGCACACCTCTTTTGCATGCATCGTTTGTTCATCAATTTGCAAACATTTCCTTTTGCATGTACTCACTTTGTTAATCCCATCCACATCCACGCCATGTTTATTTGTGTACTTGTATCTGCAGTCACTCATGACAAAATGACATCAAATCCATAAACCTCCTAGTCTACCATGATGCATGATCATTTCAGATGCAGGCAACTGGGAGAGAAGACAAACTTTTGAAACTACGTAAGGAAAGCATCAAGCTTAGATGGAGGCTTCGGGAACTGTTGGTGAAAACTACATAGATGTCAATATGAGATGCTAATGGGGAATTCATATTGACAATGGTTGTCCTGGGGTCTAGTTCAACTGGAGAACAAATCTGTGCAATTTTTTGGAGGAGTCGTCTGGGCTGCGAGAAGGATGGGGAGACAAAATATGCATAATTTCTGGAAGGAGTGGGTAGTGGGATACTAGAAGCAAAAATTATGCAATTCCTAGAGGGAACTGGTAGTAGGCTCCCAAGAGCTTGGAAGAAAAACCTGTGGCATTCTTGGAGGGAACTGGCAGCAGTCTGCTAGGAGCTTGGCAACAAAAACTCCACAATTCCTAGAGGGAATTGGCAGTGGGTTGTTGGTGGCAAAAAAGGTGTTGGTGCTGGGTGGCTATTCTGGTGATCACCTCTATGGAATTTTTTTATTTGAGCAGACTATTGGGTAGCAGAGGGATTTCTCATGAAATATGCACAATTGTTCGGGTGAGTAGCTGTTTCGGCTGACTGGTGGACTGACTGGAAATGTTGCACAATTTTCTGAGGGAGACAAGGATGGGAACTAGGTGTTTTGATGGTCTGTTTGCAAAATTTTCTTACTCAGTAGATCAGGCAAGGTCTGCATCCTTTACACAATTTTTGAGGGGAGTCAATCCCTGGGTGACTGTCGGGTCAAACTCTCTGGTTGACTAGCGAGAGGGTTGATTGATCAGCTTGCGAGAAGGGAAACTTGAAATGACTTTCTGGGTGCTTTTGCACTATTCTAGGTGATAGACAAGCAATTTGATGGTGGAGTCAAGGTCTGGTTATTAGAGGGTGATCTAGTAGTTGGAACTTTAGCATAACAACTAAGTGTGTCAGCAAGTGAAAATGTGCACACGAGAACTTACAAACACAGACTTAGATGACTTGACAACGAGACTACTCAAACCATCCATACACACATGGTCAACATGGCTGACCAACGGTGTGAGTGACAATCATGGCGTTTGTGGTTGATCTTTGGATGAATGCGATGATGCTTGTGAAATAGTGTATACAACTCCATGCGTGAGCATGATGGATGTTTACATAGCGAACACAACATGTACACACAAACAAAAGACCTTCTGTATGAACAGAACATGGTCACAAGCATGACATTATTACCAACATGCAAAACTTGTTTGATGAACGATCAAGAAAGGTGGATACAAAGACTCATGTGAGCTCACGGGGTGAACCTGAGTGTGTACAGACATCAAATAAAACTATCAAAGGAGGCTTTGAAATTTGATGCAGGACAAAATTTTGGAGGTTGTTGCAGCTGCTACAACATATTCACAAGTGGGCTAATTTTCCATGTTCTTTCCAAAAACATTATTCGCTAATCTCCATTCTTTCTAAAAATAATTCACCCAAATTTTATAATATAAAATTATTTTACCTTGAAAATCCCAAAATTTTAATATAGACTAAATATAAAGAATTATAAATATACAATATTTAAAAAAAAAACATTATATATCTTACAATTTGCATATTAGGGACTAGCATTATTCACCAAAGTTTCTAAACTTTAAACTTCCATCGTTAAAATTTTCCCCGATTTCACATCATGTAGATAAAAGCATTCCTCCATCTGTAGTGTGCATGTTACTATATCCTTTCCATCAAAATTCGTTATTATATATTTGGAATGTGTTGGGTATTATATCCAACACTAGAGTCTCTAAAATCATAATTCATAGTCCTTTTGTCCTCATCACGATTTTCATGGAGTACGTTGTCACCACTAGGAAGCCTTTCTCACAACAAATTTGTCAACCCTTCTAACTTGACATTCATTGTGTCCATGTCTATGTTAAAAAATCCCATGTCTGATTTTAAAACATCATTTAAACATTCCATGATTTCTTTTAAACCATCCAATTCATTTTTTGTTGCTCTTTGTGAGAGTGAAATTTGGTAAACTTAGTCTGGTAATTTTGATATATCATGTTGCATTTCTTCCTCTTCTTCATGTGTCATATTATATCTTTCTAGTTACTTACTCGAAGTATCCATTTTTTTTTGCAAGGCATATTGGCTCCAAGTAATGATATCTATGCTTTATGATATACTTTGAATCAATTCAAAATGAATTTTCAAAGAAAAGTTATGCAAAATTTAAAAAATACAAGTCTTTTTTCTTTCTTTTTGGAGCTCAATATTGAAACTGATGTATCCTTGTAATTTCAGCTCTCCAAGGTCTAAAATTTGGTGATGTGGTAGAAATATGATTCTTCTTTCCAATTCCACTAGTTCGACTAAGATTGGATTTTTCAAAATAAAGTTATGTCAGATCTGCCAGGATGTCCTAATTATGGACTCGTTCAATAGAGCGAAGTTTTATAGGACACCACATGCCAATATTTCAATTTCTGGCCTTTAAATTGATACATGAGAAGCTACAATCCATGAAATTGTTAGTAATTAAATAATGAATCCATACAGGTGAGGATGCTTTTGGATACAACTGGAGATCATGAAACTCTTCATTGACCCGCTTCACAAGTTGTTTGTTCACGTTGAGTCGTTTCATTGCATTTCATGATTTCAATGTTGTTCTTTATTTTTTTGTTTCCATTTCTTTATTTTTAAGTTTGACTGTTGGTGCTTATGTTCAGTCTTCATCCTGTAAGTGTTAGCTAACTATCACATACAAAAACTCTTCACATGATTTAACCTTTGATATTCTACCGTGACTACAACAACCTCTATATAACCTTTAAAAAAAGGTATTCTCGTATTATAGTCAAATCCTTTTGTTTAAACTTTTTATGAGCTTCCAATAGGCATAGCGCACTTCTGGAACCTGAAACCCAATAAGCCTTGAAAATTGTGCCCTAAATGACCAAGTTTTCCTCTAGAGTACACTTCTTCATCAGGAAGAATTGTGCTCTCCCTTGAGCACATTAGTACACCATGAAGACTCAAACCATATTCCTTCATCCCTTCAGCATGCACCAATGCATCCTCATTTCCTTTGAGTGCATACATGCATTGTGAATGCCTGATGGTTGGTCAACCCATTCCTTCATCCTTCAAAGTGTGACAGTGCTCCCTCTATCTCTCCTTGAGCATACAAGAACATAAGGAAGGCTTGAAGGCCCAACAAGCCACCTCTTTGACCCTTCAAAGTGTTCCACTACATGTTAGATGGTCTTATTTCACTTGCTTGAGATCATGAGCCCAGTGCAAAGCCCTGAATGACTATTGACATTCATTCATTATTTGAAAGTGCAACCTCCTAGTTTTCATGCCTATTTTCTCACACATGCAAGTGATTTTGTGTTTTCGTTACATATTTACATGTAGAATAACTTTTAACGGCTATTTATACATGATTTACTAGTATTCATGCATATTTAGGTTTCTTTAAGATAATATTTCCACTATGAGTGTGCTGCCACAAACATGTGTTCATGCTATAGGTATTGTCACCCTTTCATAATCTATTATAGCCATTCATCATCGTGATGTGGTCACCAAATAATTCTCAGAAGCAAGCACTGTGGAACCTATCAAAGTTATCAACCGCACCATTCCAATATACACATACACTGTGATTTATTAATAAGCCTACAAAGGTCACATGGAGTAAGATATAAAACACATTGATGCATGATAAGCTTTATGAGAACTTAGAAGATGTGTTTGCATACGTAAATATCAAGATCTTCATAATGCATAGATCACATGCATATTCCTTGTCATCACTTATGCATAATTGATTGAGTGGATCATTACACACATGGATGACCCTTATCTTGTGCTTTGCAGTGAGAGTGGCAATCAACTTGCCACTTATTAAACAGGACACATGAAGATGTACCACAAGATTCTTAAGCCCACCAAATATGAAAATAATTAGTTCTACACTACATGGGATGAATGGAACATAAGTGACATTATCATATCTTTTTGTTGAGAACCTGCTATGTTTTGCTATCACCCATCTGTCATTTATCCAACAGAGATCTTGAGAGATGTATATTAGTATTTGACTGCCATGTGTTGTTAGCTTTAGGGGCACAAGAACACTAAGCCATTGGAGGTGAATTGGATAAATATCCTCCATATTGTGATTACGTGTGTTAAAGTTTTCAATTGGGCAGATATATTATCATTTGAGTTGTAGTGTCATGTCGGGAAGAAAAAAGAATCTTTGAGGGTGAACCAAGCACCTGAATTCTACAGGTCTGCATTTCTTGTAGATGGAACCTATGCATTATTTTCTTTCCCAACATTGTACTGGAGCTAGACTCTTGAGAGGAAGTTCCTAGTTTACTTCCACTACAAAGTGTTATCATAATCAAGCTTCAGAGGTGCATATGAAAAAATGGTGGAGCACTTATTTTAACTTATCTCTCATATGATATTCAAGATAGATCGTCCCTACATGACTAATTAGGTGAAGGCGTCATGAAGGGATATCATGGACTAGTTTTCATAACCTCATGGGACATACATCAGATTTTTTGGTTGTGAAATATCCCATCCTCTCGTCACATGATATGTGACCAATAAGGTGGTCATGTAGGAAATAACAACTTAGCTGGAAAACGTATTATCAAGAATTCTTCACAAGAGGAAGGAACCCCCTTGGCTCACCTTCTCATTGATGACTAAATCATGTGAGTTAAAGAGACACAAGGTGATAGCAGCAAAAGCACAAGATCTGGATTGCTTGCACCTTCCCACTAAGGGTTTTCATCGATGTGATCCTTGGAGAATATGCGAGCAACATTATGAAAGGGTTGATCACAAAATGTGGCATTATTTGATATCTACAACGGAATATGAGAATATAAAGAAGTGTTTCAATACAAATATGAAGTCACATCCAAGAAGGAAAACCTGTTCACCCCAAGATCCATGAGCTCAAGAATTGCAGTCACAAGAGGAATAATAGATAACTCATCAAGTAAGGAAAGTGGCTTCTAAGAAGAGGATCAAATATGATTCAACCGAGGGAGTAGGAATAAGTGGATAGGAGAGAATAATATTAGGAGGAGAAGAGTTATCAGCATGAGTTGTTCGAGAAGCAAGAAGAATAAGAAAAAATGGAAGAAATATAGAAGAAGAACAACATAGGTAGTCCCAAGAGGATGAAGCAGCACAAATATTGGAAGAAGTACAATTGACTCATGATATGGAAGAGGAACAGTTCGAGGAAGAGGATACCATTCAGCTGATGGAGGAAGAACATATACTCCAGAATAATATCCCCTCAGAGGTGGTAATTTTCCATTTGGAGAGATGAGGATCACACCTCCACTCATGGATGTATGGAGTTGTTGTGATATACAACAACCCCCTCCATTCTTATTATATATAATACAAAAGGGGACCCTTTTAAAAATTTATTTTTTCCAATAAAATGCCAACTCTCAGAAAATTTTTACTTTTTGAAGAGCCCTTTTTTAATCTAGCTCAAAACATATTAAAATCCTCATCACAAATTGCAAACTGCATAATTTCTTGGTAACAAAGTTAAGAACATTAAAAAAATAATGATATGTGACTTGTGATTGAACCTTGCATGTGACATCCTAATCGCATATCGCACATCGAAGGATATTATGGCAGGAGATTAATTGTTATCTATCAAAACTATGATATTACGATATCTTGATATTGCGATCTTATGATTTTGTGATATCGCATATCAAATATTGCGAAATCCACCAACAAAGTTTCATTCGCGCTATATCTTAAATATCCGGTATGACGGATTTGACAAATGTTTAATAGAGTTTTTAAGTTGGACATGAGTTAGGTCAGAATGATTTAATATGGCTATCATCCCTATGCATATAATCATGGTGTTCGTTATGGTTGATTGATGTTGAACCCGCTCCTGGATATTTTCTTACAAAGTTCATTCACTTCATCATATATTCTATTTCACGTGACAATTAATTGTTGTTGGTTTTAATATGAACTACGCTCAAGTGATGTCCATTAAAAAGGTGATGTAGAAGAATACCAAGTAATCTATCATAGAAACTGAAAGTACATATATGCAGTCCATTTTTATAGATACAATATGCACTATAGATGGAGGTGCCACTGCATGGCATACTATCTATACTACGTTGGAGAACAAAAACCCTGAAGTAACAAATATTCGACCAACTGCTCATAGCACAGAACCGTCAGGAGTATAGTTTAGAGATGCTGCATGCTCTTTCCTTCACCAAATAGAAACAAGGGCTAGGCTCTTTCCATACACAGATATGATAAGATTTTTATGAAACCAGCTCATGAAAGGATAGAAAAGATAGATCAATGCCTTAGGAATAAGCCTCTTCGAGGGGGCAACCTCCTTTACATTACACAAATGAACGATTATTGGATGATTCAAATGACAAAACTTCCTTTCTATATATAGGAGTCTACAGGATCACAATATAACCAAGCCGACCTAATAATAATAATATAAATGCACAAAAATAACAATAGAGGGATTCTATGGGGCACAATATTAACAATATGGGGACAATAGGGGCACAATAATAACAATAAGGGATACAAAGACAATAGTACTGGGGGGATCACTAATATTATAGGGGCCTAACATGCCCCTCTCCTTCAGAAAAGTGTTGTCCTCAACACTTGAGTAGTTCTGGATGATTTTGTATAAAATTCTTATCCTCCCATGTGGAATCTTCAACGAGTAAGTTCTTCCACTTGATGAGATACTATGAAATTGATCGATTTTGTAGCTTTCAATTTCTTGTTTCTTTGACTACTTCAGGTTTCAGTATGATTTTTCCTTCCTCATCAAGTTCTGGTAATATTGTCTGAATTGGAAGCTTGTCACCTATAACCTTATTTAAGCATGAAACATGGAAAACTTGGTGCACTCAAGAAGCTGCAGGAAGCTCCAATTTGTATGCCATAGTACCCATCTTTTGCAACACCTTGTACAAACCATAATGCTTTGGCGATAATTTGTTATCCTTCTTAGCTTGCTTGAGGGACATTTTCTTATATGGGTATAGTCATAGGAATACCTAATCACCTACCTCAAAACTTCTTTCGTTGCGATGTTGATATGCCTATTGTTTCATTCTATTATGTGCCAAGGTGAGGTTATCCTTTAAGAGTTGGAGAACTTCTTGCTGATGCTCGATGTGATCTTCCACTACTTGAACCTTAGAATTTTCTCTTAAATATGATGTGATGGATGGTGGATGATATCCATAAAGTGCC